>VYZS01024929.1:0-82957 GCA_013400695.1 Neodrepanis coruscans
GAAGTGTGTTGCTTAATTGTAATCAAGGTATATCCAATTTAAATGTTGATTTCCATGCTGATATCCATTTTAATGTTGATTTTTATTCTGCTAAGTAGGTCAGTGCCAGAGATGCTGAAATCCTTCATAACTTGCAAACTATTCCCATCCATTTATGGCAGCACCTACACCTTGCAGTGGACCAACAGCCAAAGGAATACAGAGCTCACCTGAGCACTGGGGGATGTACCCTGGCAGCCACTTCCAGCTCCCAGTGACAAACAATTCCTGCCTTAGCATTTCCAGCACCTGCCCCTGGAGCTGGTGTCCCTCATGGCCAGGGGTGAATCCCACTGGGGAGGGAGTGCTGGGTGTCTGCCCTGCTGGGAGGATGTTCCTCCTGAGGGAAACTTGCCCGGCCGGTGGCATGGATGCGAAAACAAGGAGTTGCTGAGAGGCACCAGCACGGTGTTAACACCAAACAAAGAGCTGAAAATTTCCATGACTTGCCTTCTCATGGCTTTTAGTCATAGCCTGAGCCAGGGAACAGAGACACAGGTGATAATTAAAGCAAAAACGTCTTTTTGAACCTTAAAAGATTTGAGTTTGACTGAACTGGAATCGTAGACAAAGGTTCACATGGGTTTTTATTTCCCCCAAGCCAGTTTATCCGCCTTTGCTTTTCAGACAGGCTTAGATTTTAATCCTCAATACCTGTGAAGTTATTTAGGCTACTTTGTTTGTTTGTTTGTTTCCAATTAACTTTTAATTCATTTTTGGGTCTGAGCAGGATATTTATTTTTCAAAATGCTGGGTGTAACCATTTCTATAAACAAATCTGCCTCACTCATTTTTCTCCTTTTGATGTTGATTTCCATTACTTTTAGCCCCGTGTGGGATGGGAGACTCCCCTACATGTCCTGGTAACTCTATTTGAGAATAGACACCAGTGACCTCGATTCCCACTTAACAACTGATTAACTGATCAGCCTGAAAAGCTTAGACACAATTAGATTAAAATAATTTCTTATAAACCAGATGAAAACATCTGCAGAACGTGACCACTTTCACCAATCTGTGCCCATGTTTTTCCAGTTCATCAGAAACCCCAAATCTTTAATATTTCAGCCCAAATGGCCCATTCAATCTAAACTTTAGGCTGAGAGAATTGGGGTTTTCATCAATTATCACTTTGCAATTTTTAGTGAAACGCCATCATTTTCTAGAGGAGAATCACAACAGCAATGGCTCATTTTCCAGCCTGCTGTGTTTTGTACATGGTTTTAGACTCCATTAAACATGGGCTAAAAACACAAGAGGAAAAAAAAGAGCTGGCTGTCTTTTGTTGTATCTCCATAACCTTACACTGGGAATCTCCTCTGGTGATTCTCAGAACTGCACTACAAGTCCCTGATTGCATTAAGGAATACACTTTTTAAGACAGAAAAACAAAAAAATTCAAACCAGGCAAGTGTTTTTTAATTCCCATAACTTCAGTTTCCCTGAAGACTCCCCTTAGTTTTCACAAAAGCAAACTGTGGGAAGGGTAAGGGATGAAAGCCAGGAAAAAAACTGGTCCTTTTTTGAGTGACTTCAGGTATTCTCTATTTCTAACTGCTGGAGGTGAGACAGAAGGTGTAGGTGATGGTGTAATGGCTTGATCCAAACCTGGAGCAGGCAGCAAAGCTGAGGGTGGAAAGGAAGCCATAAGAAGGGATGTTGAACAGCTCATGGAACTCTCTTTACTGTAGGAAATTTGGGGACATAAAAAGATCCCTTGAGGTCCCTGCAGCAAAACTCGGGAGTGTGACCCTCTGTCTCTTTGAATGCAGAGCAGAAAGACAGACACAGTCCCTCTGTAACCTCACAAAAATTGCCCCACTGGCATCTCGAAGCCCCCCAGGAAGCCCTGTCTCAATGGCATAGTTGAAACCCATTTATTTAGTGGATGAAATGGTACATGGGTTGTACAGAGTGAATTGAGATTTGCACACACATGGAAGCCAACAGAGAGGAATTACTGCTCAGGTCTGAGCAGCACTTTGCAAATGCAAAGGCAGCATAGCAACACTTAGTATCATTATTTCTCTCTATTTACTCACCAGATGACTTTTTAATACCAATTAATAACCAAACCACTGAAAAGAAATTAATATAAAAATATTGGAAACAGAAACACATATACTTTCAGTTACCCAGAGACCCCTTTTCTACCATAAGCTGTCTCAGGCCAGGGCAGAGCTGAATCGCTAATTCAGGCTGAGCATTTTCTTCAGCTGAAGGATGGCTTGCCCTGCCTGCAAGTCAATGCTTGGTCTCCAAAGGGCAGATTTGTCTGTTGAACAGATCAAAGAGCCCCAACTCCAAGAAAGCTTCAGTGTAGTCTAATCAGAAGGGATGCTGAGTCCCTAAACACTCTCTGCCTTTCTTTGAATGCTAAAGTGATATATAGTTCCTTAAAAAGCTCTGACAGTGCTCCCTTACCCCAGGGAAGGAAGAAGGCTCCTTGTCTGTGCCACAACGAAGCAAATAACTTCAGATTTTACAGCAAAGACACTCAAACCCAGGCCCAGTCCTCCCACGGAAGAGAAACCCCAAACCAGCAGGAGAGCTGGAAACAGCACATGCAACACTCTTCCTGTCCAGAGTTATTGAGGCCCTTCACATCCAAGATCAAAACAACAACTTTTCATCACACTTCGTTCTTTCTCACAGGCACAGGTCTGTTTTCCCCCGTTCCCTTGCTCAATGGGTTTGCAGCACTGTGCCCCGGGCACCAAGGGATGGGCTGGAACACTCGGATTAGTTTTCCACCATGACTTGGTCATACACACCAATCCCCCTCCCTTCAGACAAAAGGGACAACAAACTGATGCAAGAGCCATTCGTGTGTAACTCTCCAGCCCTTCTGGAGTGCCAGCTGGGAAAGAGAATGAGATCCACACATTTCCAAGTGCTCAAATCCCTGAGCTTTAAAGGGACAATGGTTCCGGCTTGCGGTACTTAGGGGATTCAACAGTTGTGGTGAAGAAGGGAGGAGTGTAATGTGTCTGTTTATTTGCTTTCTGGCTCCTTGAATGGCCCTGCCATTTTCCCAAGGGTTGAAAGGACGATGCTATCAGAGAGCTGACTGAAGGCATAAAAAATTTCATATGCACTGGGGAATGAAAGATTTGCTTCCAAACATTGGGTGCATTTCCAAACTCTCCACACCTCCCCAGTGCGGTCAGGAAACCTCATGAGAGTCGACTCCACTTTAAATGGTCTGAATCCAGTTGGGCCACAAACGCCATGAGAAGAAAGTTTCTCATGCCACAGTGAAGAATTTTTCCCATGTAGACAAGGCCTTAATTAATCTTTAAAGTGTTCCAGTTTTAATTTTAGGTCACAGTTGGGGCTGGTTCTTACCGTGGCTCCTGTCCAGCAAAGCTCTTAAGCACATGGCTAATTCTAAGCATTTAAAGTAGCCTCGTTAACTCCGATGGGATTGCTCACATGCTCAAAACTATGCAGATGTTTAAAGTCCTGCTGGATGGGGGCAGAACTCGATTGTCCTCCCCGAGTCACAACAACAATGCAACAACACCAAACGCTTCCCAACCGACCTTCAAAGTTCTGTCTGAAGGCACACTGGAAGGGCCAGACAGCTGGCAGGCTTTGCATTAGTTCCTTCACCACAGTATAAATTACCTCTGATTTGCTTAATGACTGTTTGGAATCAGGATGTCTCAGCCCCGCTAATACAATGCCCCATGGGCAACAATCCTTTTTTTTTTTTTTTTTAAAGGAGAGTCATAGGCAAAGTACGTTTTCAGCAGAATAAACCACTTCACACACTGTAGGTGAAGTATATGCTGTGTAAGGACCTGGGCCCTGCTGAAGTGAATCGGTGTGTGCTCACTTTATGTGCTTGGTTGGAGGGAGTGTGGTTTATTTCTCGGCAAAAAATAACATTTTTAATGAGGGCAGATCAGCCAAAACATTGATTAACTGTGGCTCTTAACAGCTTACTCAAAGAGGTATGAATTTAATTAGCCCTCGTCAAAGTAAGAAGAATTAGCAGTAAGCTGGTTTATAACTCAATTCTCCTGGCTGGAGGACAAAATGAAAGGAATAATTTTTTAAAGGGGATGATTAGAGAGGTGATTAAGTGATGCTGTCATGTTTGCTTGGGCTCCAAGTACAAACTTCAATTTAAAAAACAGAAATACAGACAAGACAATGAGAGTAATGCTGAAGGCCCTGATTTGTCACATTGGTGTTGCTGCCTTCCCTTCCAGTTAAGGCCCCAATACACAAGTTGCTGCCCCACTTCCTTCTCCTGACCTCTTGGGATGCCCTTTTGGAGGCATCTGCTGTCAAACTGTGATGCTTCCTGATGTTTCCTGACACCTTACTGGTGCTGCACAGCACCAGCAGAGCTTTCCCTGATGATTCCCAACATGTCCAAGCTGTGCACACAATGAATTCCAAGTGCACACACCTCAGGACTTGGAAACCTAAGCTGTGATGGTTTTCCTGGTGGAAACAGACTTTATTCTTCTTCAGGTCTGTGTCTTTAGCCCTGGATCAGCTTGGGAAAACAGTATTTTAAAAAGCAATGGCAGAAAGAGAGGCTCTAAACAAAAAGTGTGCACTCAAACACAGCAAGCATCAGAGAACCTGTAGCAACCAGAGGGAAAGAGAAAGCAAGGGGAGCAGAGATGCTCCAAAACACTGCAGTTAAAATAGGAAAGGCTCTGGAGTCTAAGACTGCTCAGAGAAGCGGAAAAACCTAAAGTATTTCTGGGAAAACGTCCACTGGAACCAAAGTGTTTCCACTTTCAGGGGCCCCCAGGGCTGGTGGAACACGCTCACAGTGCTGAGCAAAACTTGGAGCTTTTCAGGACAACTGTGGCTTGTTCTGCTCATGCCAGAGATAGGCTGAACTCTGCAGAAAGTGACTGAAAGCAGTAGCATACCAAGGGACAGATCCTGTTTTCCAGTGATTTATATCCTAATTGAGAAAGCCCTGTGATCCCGGATGTAGGAAAAGCCTCTGGCCCTGCAGGTCAACTCACCAGGGCTAAAAATCCACCACCACTATTTCTTTAATCCTTCTCATCTCCTATGAAATAGAAATATGGTGACTTGCAAGAACACATGTGATCCAGCTTGGAGGAAGAATAAAGGTAAGAGTCTGATGGTTTATCAGGATTCACCAGATGGTTCTGATGTGCAATGGGCCCCTTCCAGCTCCTCCAGCCTCAGGGAAGCTGTGAAAAGCCTGAGAGTTACGTGCTCCCCTCCCAGGAACACCAAGAAATGCAAAGAAGGCTTTGGGGAGCAAACACCCATCTGTGCAAGGCAGAGCCCACACTGCAAAGCAGGAGACTGGGAACATCAGTGCAAAAGCTGAGGTAATGAAGGGATGTGGTGAAGCTCTGACACAGGGAGCTGTACAGCTGTGCTTGAGCTAATTATTCCTAATTAGGGTAGGCATGGAGCCACAGCAGAGATTTGGAATGAAGTTAATAGTCCTGCACAGGCCCACGAGGTGCCAGGTATGTCTTGCTGGTTTTAGGTGCAAGGAAAATACAGGAACCTTCTTTTAGGTGGTGCTGTGCAGCTTGTAGTCAATTGCACAACAGCAGCTCATCTCTGATCAGCAAGCAAAAGAGAGGGGATGCATATTAAAAACTCCAGTTGGCAACTGTGAACTTACAGAACCACAATTCCAACTCCATCTGGGGTCTCTTATGGTCTATTGAGTCATGCAGAAGCCCTTGTTGGAATTACAGCCCCTTAACTCAACACTTCCCCAGCTTTACTCTGTTATTATCATTATCCCTGCTATTTTTATATTATCTATAGATCAGCAGTTTAGAGCTGTGCCTTATGCCCCCTGCAGCTGCTTCAAGCTATGACAGAATCTCCCGTTGACTTCGCAGTGGCTGCTCCCTCTTCCTCTTCCCAATCTTCCAGAAGGAATGGAAATGCATTCCCTGCCTGACCCCCTCCTTCCAGTGTGCTCTCTCCCATGGCTGGTCTCCTCACCCTGCTGTCCTCCACCAGGAACAGTGCTCACCTCCTGGGAGCTTCCTGTTTATCTCAAACCAGGGTGGTAAATTGGTGTCCTGGCTACATTTGCACAGTTTATCTCTTTTCACATATCAATATTCATGAGGCAATTCCTAACCTCATGGAAGCTCCTGATAAATACCCTCCTGCCTCAGTGTGGGGCTGCTCTCCTGGCAGCTCCTCAGCCCAGCTATTTGAAGGCTAATCCATCCCCACAGGGCCCTGACCACAAGGCAACACCCACAGCCAAGGAAGAATATTCCATAAGATCTGCAGCATTGGGTGTTATTGGAAGGGATGGTTGGAAGGATGATTTATAACATGAAATACTGCATTTACCAGTTGCTTTTATGTATATGTATGTATATTTACATATATATTTATATATTTACACACATATCTATTTACATATATACACACTTATATATGGCATACAAAGTAATATTAGTTGGTTGAATTCACTTGACACTTAAATATTGCACGAAGGAGGCAACAATAATGTACCAAAACATGTAGCTAGTTAAGCAACTCCCATCATTACTTTTCATAGAATAGTAACTTGTATTGTCTGCTTGAGGTTTGCTCCCCCAAAATAAACATTTTTTGATTCTTGATATGTTTCATTTGTGTTTCAGATGATTTTTCAAATTTTAATGTAAGTTCCCAGTAGCATGAAGACATCATCTGGGTTTTGTGACAGAGTCTTCTTTAGAAAGGAATCACTGAGGTCAAAAAGATTTTCTATTTTACAGAATTAATTTTCCTCTACTAAACATTAAAATTTTATGTGGATCAATAATGTGTGTAGTATTATTTAGGGAGAGTCCATTGTAACAGCAAGATTAAATTCTAGGAGAAAATGCTTCACACAGGATGTGTGAAGCACGTAGCAGGAGTAACAAAAGCTTTGCAGCTTCTTCCCTTGCATGTGTGTGGCTTCTCCAGTAGAGACTAATCCCTTAATTTTGGAGGAGGAATTTCCATGGCGATTTGCCATGGGAATCTTTATCTCCTTGGAGGTTCTGCAGAAACACTGGCTGGTGCTTGGGGGTGCAAAGGTGGGAGCAAGGAAGGATTGCAGCAGAGGAACTGCAGGACCATCAGTGGGGTCATCTTGGTGTCCCTAGGGAACAAATCCTGGCCTTTCAGTCTGGAAGGGGTTTTCCTATGCACAAGCCTCACTGATTATATGGTTATGTTGCTGTTGTGTAAATCCTCAGTGTATGTCATGTGTTTCTTTTCTGACTGTGCATCCCCAGCAAGCCAAGGCCCTCAGACCTGCTGATCGTCCCAGGAGCCACAGCAAATCACTCAAGCTGTCACCTGCTGGGGGTCTGGGCTGGGGACAAGGGCAGCAGAGGTTCCCCAGCCATCCCATGCCCCTTGGATTGCTGACAGTGAGGAAGGACATCATTCAGACCAAGGGTAAGTGTCTAAGGCACTAAGGACAGGCTGGAGCACACGAGTGCTGGGAAGGGCCTAAGGGGAAGCCACAGAAGAAAACCCTGTAGTGAAACAAGGAGAGACTGGAGAGGCCCTATTGGAATAAGAGATTCAGAGAAGGACCCTCAATCCCTGCTGGTGGGGTGAGGGAGGTTATCCACTTTAGTTGGACAAACACACAGGTCTGTACTGGAGAGCAGGGAACAACCAAGGCCAATAGACGTCACTGTGCTGATCATTACTGGGCTCCCAGCATCCACTGCCTTCACTTACTTCATTTATTTTAATCAAGGGCTTCCCAATACACAAATAACTTTAAAACATAAATGCAGTTAAATGATATGCAAGGAAACACAGACTTAGACTGGGTGTAAGCTGTGAGGTTCCTGATCCAGGAGCTTTGTCCTCTCAGGTACAGAGGCAATTTATTGCAACACGGATAATATCACCCCTTTGCTAATCTCCAGGTAAGATTTGCAAAGCAACCAAGGAGTTACCGGTTAAAAGAATGAGAAATCCTTGTTCAAGTCTGCTATTTATCTTTGAAAGCATACCCTTAATACAGCTCAATAATAAGAATACTATTATACACACTTAGATATGAATTTTCTGGGCAGCAGATTAACATCAAAATGAAATGCTGTGCTATCTGCTCTTGCTATCTGGGTTGGTACCTACCTCATACTGCTCTAATATCTGCCCTATATTAATGTAATAGCCACACACTGCTCTTCTTTATAAACACATTTGTCAGGTCACACAAACGCTCCAGCAAAGGCTTTCATATTAATCCCTTCTATTATATCCAGTGAGGATCTATAAAAACGAATTAAAAGGCTCTTTTTTCCCTACCCTTAGGAAGAGCCCTTCTTCCTATCATTTTGCCATCAAGGTTATAATTAAAGCCACTGGCTGCTGTGGCCTGTATACATAATTGCAATATATGATCAAGGATTGTAAGCACCAGGATAAATGCATTATCACGCTGTCTAATTATCGTGTTATCTGACTGACAGGAGGCTGTTTTATCTCTTTCTAGGGATGAAGGACATCTCTGACAGACACCAGGACCTGGCTTTGATGTCAGATTTGTATACCAAAGAATCAAAGAGTCAACCCCTTCCCAAAATGGTTCCAATGTGGTTTAATCCCGCCAGACAATCCCCTGCCTCGCTGCCAGAGCCTGCTTTGAAGTGGCAGCGCGCAGCGCCTGCTGCTCGTGCGCATTCCCAAAAGCTGGAGCGCCACATGCCGAGCAGAAGGCCCGTGCCCTCCACCTCCCACGGCCACCCCCGGGAACCCGAGATCACAGGGAGGAGAGGGGATGTGGTGCGGCTGGAAGGCGGGAGGGCTGAAGGAACACGGCTGCAAGTGCCACCCCCAGCACACGCCTGGGGTGTGTGGCCAAGGGCTTCCTGCTATTTGTTTTTATCCTCAGCACTTCCTGGGCTCAGGGTGCCAGCCCTGCCAGCTCCAAAGCAGGAGCATCTCCAGCATCTCCTGCGCCACTGGGACCTCTTTGTGCCCCGGTCCTTGGCAGCGCAGGAATACAAACTCCACATCCCTTCCCCCTTCCCACCCCTGCCTGACCCGGCTCTGTACCACCAAGGCATTTCTCCATCGCATTAGTGATAACAGCCCAGCGCTGTTAAATGTCAGAGCAATAAGGGAAGGCTGGGAATGGAGGAGACTGGGAAGGGGCAGCGGTGGTGGGACAGCCTAACAGAGAGGGAGGAGCACAGGAGTATCAGCCTTAAAGGAGTAAGTGTCCCCTCCTGCAGGTCCCCAGTGGCTCCAGACCTGGCATCCCACCATTCCCGCTGCTTATCCCCGCAGTGACCGACTCCTGCCACACTCCAGCCAAGGGGCTCAAGTCCATGTGATGGCACAAGGGTTAATTTTGGTCCCCTGTGCACATTCACTATGACATCAACTCCAATTACACGATCCATTTTATTTTAAGTAGGTTTTTCCCGGGCTGCCTGATTGCCATCTTCAGCCTGTGCTAAAAACAACCCGGCATCCCCACGCAGCAGCAACAGCCTCAGACAAATCAGTGCAGAAATGGTTTTCATCATTTGAGTAACTGTGTAATTATGATAAGATAATGAACCAGATTTCTACTGTGTCCAGCTTTTTCTTGCAAAAAGAAATGATGCCAGGGGACTGGAAATAGTTTCTAATCATTTCTGTGGCGTAGGAATGAGCTGATAGTTCAGTTGTCAGGGTTTTATTGGGTTTTATTTGGTTGGTTTAGTGCATTCTTCACACACCCCATGGCCATTTATCAACTATAGCAGAGAAGGATGAATCTTGCAGAGTTCTAAAATGTCCTAAGTCTGAAGCCCTTAACTTTGCAAATGAAATAGTTTTCCAGTATGGGGTTTGTTTGTATATTTAAAGTTTCAGGTTATTATAAGTAAAATGAACTAACTTTCCTTGTCACATCTTAAGGCCCCACTGGGAATGCTCAAGCCTCCCTGATCAAACCCAGGCAGAGCAATTCATTTCTAGAAGCAGGAAGGAGGGACTGTTTCAGCAGCTGGAGGAACTCCTCAGATGGAGAAGATAAATCCCCTCACATCACCCTGGATCCCGCAGGGTACATATCAACTGATCCTTTTCAAATCAGGTCTGTGCCTTGCAATGCCTCTACTCCCCTGCTGTTTTAACTAATGCATCATATTTTAACAATCTAACTTTCGATCTCAGCCTAATTCCCCTGCCTTTGTATTTTATTTTTTTAAATAGAGCTCAGTATCATGTACAAGACAAGTATTTGTGTATTGCCATGGTTAATGTCCCTCTAAAAATTGCCTCCAGGGATGTAGGTGCAGGATTCCCCTGGTTTTTATGCTGCCAGAGCTGCATTCTGACCACTCAATGACCAAGACCCAGAGGAGTTTTGGGTGTCAAACTCAGACCTTTGGGAGCAAAGCTGTCAATCACCTTTAGGAACCTGAGCCAGTGTCTGGGACACAGCAACAGCAAAAAAACAGACATAGAAAGGGTGAAGTTGCAGCAAAAAATCCCACAGATCTGCCCTCAACCCAATGTAATATTTCTTCTTTGCCTTACAGATAAACCCTAAATAACTTTGAATGTCAATGACATCAAAGTGCACCTTCCATTACTTTTAAATTGCACTTGTGAAATGTGTTGGCCACGAGCAACTCCAGTAAGGTCCCAAGTGCTTTACTGGCCCCTGCACTTTTAGTACTAAAAGTACATTTTGACCAAATTATTATTAAGAAATTCTCATAGGACCTTGTCTTTCAAAGGAACATGGAAATAAAAGGGACAATAATCAACACATTTATTTATATGTATATATATATATATAAACACATACATGCCTACTTACTCATATGAAGAGGTTAATTATGTGATAAACTTGAATTGTCTTTATTGTAGTGTGATCTGCAAATGTGGTTCTCTTATGCTGCCAGACATTCATTACCCTTTACTTAGTTATAACACCTTTGTTTACTGTGCAATAGGAATCTTTTTACCTTGTCCATTCTGATCTTCAGCTCTCTGGAAGTCCTGGCAGCAAAATATTAATTTTGATTTCAATGGAAGGTGAATATCAGTGATATGACAACACTGAGGACAAGCCCTCAAAGTAATTCAGGACTGAGTGAACCCCCAAAAGCTTAAATGGAGGTTTTGTGGGAAACCACAGCATTCAATGAACAGTTGAACACTGGAACAATGCAAGGCCAAACTTTTTCCAAACGGGAGATAAACTGGAACAGTTATCAGCTTCAGCTTGTGTAAGAATTCGTAGACTCCTATGTTTTACTCCATGAGGAGACTTTCTGGCTGCAGCTCAACTATTTGCAGAATACAATTCTCCTTACTATGGGTAAGATTGTCAAAACCTCAAAAACCATACTCAGTGCTAGAGATGCCCCAAATTTCCTCATTGACATTTTTCTTTCTTCTATCTAAAAATGGCTTTTCCATATGAGCACTTTCCCTCCACTGAAAGTATAACACAGGTATGTTTGAAAGTATTCTTTAAATACTAAAAAATCAAGTAAAAGATTTCAGGTTTTAAGGGGAAAAAAAGAATACCCACTGAAAACATGGAACAGAAATTCCTCTTTGGAGGGGAGCTGCTCTATTCAGTCTATTCAGCCTTACTGAGTGTGGAAATAACCACTTAAATCATTTTAGTCATGGGCTATAAAGTGTTATACCAAGCATCTGGACCCAGTACTTGCCAAGCAAGCACTAACAAGCCATAGATACCCAAATAAACCATCAGACTATCAGATTCATCCTGAGCTCTCCCAATCTGTTCAATGGGCATTAAAGAGTACAGAAGCCTTCATTTATTTTGACTCAGGCTCAGTTTTTCTCTATGCTTTAATTTTCTACGTGAGCTGGGGCCTCTCTGAACAACCGAAGAAGTGCTCTCTGTGCCTTCAGCCTTCACCTGACTCCAGCAGTGTGGAAAACAAGCAGAGGGATTGAAGGGTTTCTGTGCCAGAGGTGTCCTTACTCCTCACTTAAATGCCTCGAATAGGAGGAGGGTTCATGAGTGACATCTAGAGGTAATTCCTTAAGATGACTGGGATGACTGCAGAGCTCAGGTACCTGCCCTGAGCACAGGTAGTGCTGGACAAGCCATGGGAGTTCAGTTCCATGCAGCAACGCAGATTTGAACACTTAGGCCAAGAATTTTTTCAGAGAAAATTATTTGCTGTAGAACCTCCCAACCAGTGTTTCAAAAGAAAACTTTCCATTTGAGTCAAGTATGAAACCACTTTTCCCTGCAGAGCACTCAAGTTCAAGTATCTCTTTCCTCATCCCGTTCTGTGGGATCTCATCTCCCAAACTATCAAGTGTTTCTTCTCTTTCCCACATGATATATGAGAAAAACCTCATAAATAAAGGGTGGGAAGGAGGGTTGAAACACCTGGGCTCCAACTCACAAAGGATGGTGAGATAGCACACAGGAGATTAGGGAATAATAGAAACAGGACTTAAATCTGGTCACAAATTCCATCTTTTGGTTTTGTTTTGGTGAAAAATGGGGTGAAAAATATTATGCCACCTCCAATTTGAAATTTCTAGGAACTTCTCTTGTAGGGAAGGAGCTTGAAGGGAGCTGGAGAAGGACTTTTTACAATGACATGTAGTCACTGGACAAGGAGGAATAGCTTCAAACTGCCAGAAGGCAGGGTTAGATTAGATAACAGCAAGAAATTCTTTGTTCAGAAGGTGGTGAGGCCTTGGCANACAAGAAATTCTTTGTTCAGAGGACCTGGCACAGTTTGCCCACAGAAGCTGTGGATGGCCCTTCCCTGGAAGTGTTTAAGGCCAGGTTGGATGGTGCTTGGAGAAACCTGGACTAGTGGAAGGTGCCCCTGCCCATAGCAGGGAGATTGGAACCAAATGATCTTTAAGGTCCCTTCTGACCCAGACCATTCTGTGATTTCTGTCCTTGTGGCTTTTGGGACCCAAGTGGTGCTGGCAGAATTCCAGGGCAGCTTCCCTGCCCAGCTGCCTGTCCATGGGCAACCTGACCTTCTGCTATGAGACCAAATGTGTCTCCTGAGCTCCTGCAGGTGACATCACAGGGCCACCCCTCAGTGAACTCAGCTCAGGCTGTTAAAAATGAAGCAGCAGCCTCTCCTTCCATGACCTGCCTGGAGATCCCTTCCCTTGGCTGCCTTACGTATATTCACATTAAATGTCCCAGAGGTTTTGTGTGTGCACAGGCTTTGGCAGCACCAGGAAGGCTGACATCTCCTGATTTTTTGTCACAATTTAGGATGAGAAGAAGTCCTGATGCAGCAGAACTTCACTCAGGACAGGAGTTCCCTCTCACCTCTAGCAGCCAAAGGTCAGCTCCGAGCACACACCCGGCCAAGGATGACTATACAATGCAGTATTAAAAATAATGGCTCCAACCATTCTACTTCAGCTATGGCTATTTTGGACATTCCTAACAACACAGAGATGAGGGGGAAAGGCTCAAACCACCAGAGACTACTTGAAAAGAGAGGGACACTGATGACACACCAACACCTTGCACAATGCCGTGGATGCTCCGCGCAGGAACGGCAAGGAGCCAAACAGATCATGGAGTCCCTGCCCCAAGTCCTATGGATACACTGCTGAGCATTCCAGGATGGGCTGGGGTGTGCCTGATAGCTGGAATGCTCTGAAGAGCAGGTAGCTCCCCAGCAGTTAATCTTTCTTTTTCATCATCTGCCTCTGCCTGGCGTGTTTGGACACATGCACCTGGTTTCTGTGCCATCAGGGAGCTCACCTCCACCACATACCTCCAAAATGGTAGGTCTCTTCTTGTTTGCTCAGTTGGGAAGTATTCAAGGTACCTAGAGAAAGCCTTTAATCTGTCATTTGAAATCTTATTGTGGTTTAATTCGTAAGGAATCATGTTATTTTCAGAGTGTGCCAAGAGCGCTGTTGGCAGTGGTGAGGCAATTATTTATGTGGGTTATCAGTTCACAGAGCTGATTAAGTAACCTGCAATGTGATGGTAATGGCTTCCAGTAATGGCTCCATATCAAAAGGATCATAAATATCGTTTGCTGCTCTTTCCTATAATAAATGGGATAAATTTCAGCCCCGTTGAAACAAAAGCAAAACTCCTATTGTTCTTTGGAAGAGCCTCCCAAAAACTCTAATTTCACATCATGTCTGCTTCAATATGCTCATTTTGTTGCATAAAGTTATGAATGATAAACTGGGTATTACAGATACATCTGGATAACTGCTGTGAAATCCCAACCCGCTTCCAGAGCACTGGAGTGACCTCTCCATGGTAGTGACTCAGTTTTTATTCCACTGCAAGGTACAGAGAGCCAGCTGTATCCCTTTTACTTACCATTATCCCTATAATATCACACCCTAACTTGCAGACATATTTTAGAAAATATTCAAAAATCACTTCCTGCTGTATTTTACCCTGGGAAACGAGCTCCAGATTTTCTTAGGAAGGGGCTTGGTGAGCTGGACCAGCCTTGCCACCAACATTTCTGAGGATGATTCATTGTTTAGTCCACCACAGTTACTCTGACCTGCCTTAAACCCACCGAGTGCCCAGTTAGGAAATCCCTGTCCTGACTGAGGGACACTCAGCAGCAGAGGTTTTTCCTATTCCTTTAATTACAGCATGACTAACACAGACCCTGTTCAGAATTGCTGCTGATATGCAGCTTGTCAATGGCTCAGTTGTTGCACTATTAGATCATGGTGAGTAATTAGGAAAAAACAAAACACGTTTAGAGCTGCAGGTAGAAAGAAATATTTTTACCTCAGGACTTCCAAGAACGGTTTGCAAGGACACTTTGGATGTGAAACCTCTCTCAAAAATATCTGATCAATGAAGAAGGGAAGTAGAGAAGTATAGTGTCTTCTTTGGGATAGGAATTCTGCAGAGGGAAGGCTGTTACAAAGCCTGCAGGAGCTTTCCTGCTCCAAGGAGAGCACTGAGCTGCTGTCAGCTGCTTTGAATGAGAGCCTGGAGGCTTTATCATCATTTCAGCTCATATGTATAATATACCTACATAATACCCACTGATCAGCTCAGTAAAAAGTAAAAGAGGTAACTCTGTAAGTGCTGTATGAGGTATTTGATCTTCAATTATGTTAAAGAAGAAGATGTGAATGAAGTCCCAGTATTGCAAAGCAGGTTATTTATATATAATAAAAACACCATTTGCAGGGAGGGCAATATATTGCCAGTAGCTCTAGGCTACAATCTTTTTCTTTTAGCCTAAAGACCTATTCTGTAATTTTTTATTAAAAAGAATAGTATTCCCACTATTTTTAAAGACACCCTGTGCCCCTGTTAATAGTTTTCCACAAATCTACCCATCAGATCAGCAGTTTGGTACAAGGTTCACAGAGATGAAGACAGTAACCTCTGAAACCAGTGAACAAACTAATAACTCATATCCAAGAGCAAAACCCTGGTAATGAGGATGTGTGTGACAATGCTTTAACTAAAAGCCACACTACTTTACTGGCCATGGACATCATTTTCTCTCAAACACATTTTTCCTGACAAAGACTGGAAATTGTTTCTATTGCAAGCCTGCTGTTTTTATTGAGCTTTCAAGAAGTGTTGCATGTTTCATGTTAAGGTTCTTGGTGTATATTTTGGTATCCAATGTTCAAATCCATGGGAAGGTGATTCAGAATTGGAGCCTAAATGCAGTGCTGAACATGGAGCACAAATGCTGGATATTTAATTACTAAAAATGTTGATCATTCTTGTCTTACAAGGATTCCTCCTTTCAGGATGGATAAATTGAAACTACTCTAAGAAATGCTTTCAGAAATGATAGCCAAATGTGTTCTTGGAGGCAAGAAGAAATCTCCAGAGAAGGAATGCAGACACTGCACACTCTGAAGCCTGAACTGAACAGAGGAGTGCAAAGATGTGCTTGGAGGCATCCAACTAGAAAATGCAGGCCCACATTCACCTGCAGCCTCCTACTTCATTGCCAGAGGCTGTAGTGGTTGGTTTATCACATCAAAGATCGTTGTCAGAGTGTCATTGGGGATGGATTTATGCAGTGTGTCACAACCAGTCAATGCAGTGACTACAGAATAGATTTAAAATATCACTTGACTCTCATGCTGTGAAGCTACAAAAAAGGTCACATTTCACTTGAAAACCTCTGATGTTACCACCAGGAGAACCCAGACTATATAAGCAAGGAAGATACAGTGGGGATGCTGCCTATGCTAAGAACAGGTTACAACAACCCCCTGTGAATACTCCCAATATTTACAGTGACACAACTGCATTTTATTCAGGTGACTCAATCTGTGAATATTGGGAAGCCACAGGTGACTGACAGAGCTCCGTTTGGAGGCCAGGAGGGGAACAGGCCTGGGGCCTCCTTCCAACAGCACAAAGCATTATGTCAGTGCAGCTCCAGGGATACCCAGCCACAAAGCTGCTCCAGCTGACACCTGCCCAAACAGTTTCTGAGCCTTTATCCTCCAGTTACCACTAGTTACGTTCTGCTTAAACAAAAACACCGAGAGGTGCATTCTCTGGGCTCGGTGATGACTGTCCAGCCCAGCTTCTCCCATCTCCTTTCTTCACTGGTGTGTATCCACTCTGCTCCCAATCCGTGTCTGTAACCCGGTGAATCATCTGTAGCCCCGGGGAAGGGCACCTGATTTCGTTGCTTAACTGCTGTTAACAAGTTACTGCACAAATCACCCGGCAGTGCAGGATGGGGCTGCCAACGACTTTCTCCCAGAGCTGCAGGGAGCAGCTTTGCAGTGCCAGCCTTCTTACAAAAACCCTGTTTCATTTCTCATGGGGTCATTTCAAGTGTCTTGCCGTGCTGCCCAAAATGCCACCTTCGGCACTGCTCTGCCACCAGCAACTTTCTGCTTTTGAGTTCATCTCATCCTTTAACCCCAGGAACCAGCAGAAAGCACAGGTAACTATTAGGAAGTTTCTTTCCTCTAACCTCTTACAGCCAACCAGCTTTTCCTGCCCGTGTTATTTTTCAGCTCAGTTCCCAATAACTGATAATTATTTGGTTTATTAGGAATTTCTTTTTTCATACCATTGGGCTATTTAATACCAACTAAATATGTAAGAGCAACAGTCATTTGGAGGAAGCCTTTATCTACCCAGGTATTAGAGACAAGCTGGAAGATGGCAAATCAAGTCAGTTTTATGAAGAACACCCTTAAAAAGATGGATCCCATTGTTGGTGTCCTTGCTAAGTCTGTTAGTTGATTAGATTTTAGTGTAATCGATCTGCTGTGGCAGATTTTATTCCCTGCTGTAACATTTCAGAGCCCTTTCCCCCTCCCATGTCACTCCCTGCTGTACCAGCTCTCATCCCTTGTGTTCTCACTTCCCTGCAACCCCCAGAGAAGGGATGGAGAAGTCAGTTCTCGTGGAATACAGGGTCTGCCTTCCTCCCTCCCTTGTCCAGGGCTATGTGGGGTGACTGGGCAGCAGAGGAGCCCATTCCACCTCACTCCTGGTAAACTTGCTTGACCTTAAATTAACTTCTCCAAATCCTACTCAGTTCTAGAAAGTACAGAAATTGCAGTGTCATAAAGAAAGGAAAATCATCTTTGCAAAGTCACTTAGCTGAGGACAAATACCAGTGTGGCACATCTGGAGTGAAGAGTTGTAAACCTTCTCTCCAGTTCAGTTCCAAAGTGGGAATGAACAGCTCTGCCAGCTTGTATCTAATTTATTGCTAGGAAAATAAGGGACAGACTCAGATATCCTCTTTCAACATGAACAGATCTGTACTGGACTGTGGCACCCTGTGTTTTATGTGAGCTGGAGATTTGTTCTGATAAAAATCACCAAAGGCACTGCCCAGAAATAGCTGCACACTGAAGGACAAATGTTCCAAAGAAAGTCCTTATCAACCTGAGACTCATTTACTTTGGGATCCTGCTTTGTTTTAATCACTCTGACAGGTTTGGCTTGTAGAGTCATTTTATCATTGCCTGTTTATCTGTATGTAAAATACACGTGGACATCCATCCCCAAGGACTCAAAGCTGCAAAGGCACATAAATAACTTGTTGGATAAACAGCAGGGAGGAAGAAGAGGCACTTACAATATTGACATAAGAGCAAATTGGTAGAAACAGTCCATGACAAACCCAAGGATGAAAATGAGAGAAAACTAACTACCAACTGCAGAAGCTTTCCAACAGGAGGGACGGCTGGCAACAACTTGCAAAGCTTTCCATTAAGGCTTGGCCATTTGAAGAGAGGAGTTATGAGCCCAGGGAATGAGTGACCCAAGAGGACTCTCCTGGCCCAGTGTCTGTACGTGCCTGAAGTGACTCAGCAGCGTAAATGTTTATAGGATGAGGCTGGAGTTTGCGTCAGCACAGCTGGAGCCATTCCAGGCGGGTCTCACTCAGCCCCCCAACACCACAAACACTGAGGGACAGCTCCTGAGTACAAATGCACACACACACACTGCAAAAAATACCTATTTTGTGCATTACAGTTTGAAAATGCAAAAAAGTTCCTCGTTATACATATTTTAATGTGTATTGTAAATGAGCTGTGTTTCTGCTGCAAATTATACACATATTTAGACCCATGTGCTAATGAGAAAGCCAAGTAGCTTTCACTGAACTCGAACATGAATTAGATTAATATTCTTGTTAAAAGAAACTGAAGGAATGTGTTGAACACAGATGACTTCTTCAGATGTCCATATGGCATTTAGGAACTTTTAAATGTATTTGCTGAGTACGATTTGGCCACTGTGCCCCACAACTTTCAACAGGGATTACACTCCAGAGCAGGAGGGATATGGGTTGTCACAATTCCAGTCACCAAGAAGGGGAAGAGGATTTAGCCACAAGGCAGCTTATGGTCTGCAGGGCCCTGACTTGGGTCCTTCATGACTTGGGTCTCTTGATAATGTTGCCTGCAGCATATATTGATTCAACAGTCAATGTTAAAAGAAGACCTGAATGCACAAAAGTGAGCAACCAGAAATCAGAGTATTCCCAAACTAAGTCTCACCTGGGAATCTGAATGAGAGCATTTATTATGGATGCAAAGAATTCGTCCTCCAGTTCTGGCAACCTTCAGGACACCGTGTAACCACCTGCACTTTAGTACCTTAAAAAAGGCTTCCTCTCCCTACAGACTATTTCACACAGAACATTTTTGTAGTCACATGAGAAAATACCCTTCAGCAAGATAATAATGAAAAGGATACTGAGGACCTTGCTGAAGCCTTGCTGAGGATGGGATTGGTTTCCACCAGGACATGAGAGCTTTCTTTGAAGCCATGTCAGATGTAACATTTGGATATAATGCAATGTATTTATAGCTAATTTCGCCATAGCATAAAGGCTGCACTCAGAGAAAAAGGAATTGAGTAATATGGCAATAATTAGCTTTTAAGAGAAGGAGATGAGAATTTCCATAAAATAGAGTAAGACACCCTGGCTCTGTAGTTACTCATCATCAGTCATAAAGCCCCAAATGGATATAAAACACTCTCACAAAACATCCTTCTATTCCCTCCGTGTCAAGGTAACACTGACTCAATGTCAAGGAGAATCAACCTCAAAAATCTTTTAGGATTGATGATTAAGGAGGGAAAGGGATTTCCCCAACTTCATTATTTCTAAATGCAAATATCTATTCACTTGTTTATTTAATTTGCATTTGCATCTGGTCTTTCAATCAGTGGCAATGCTAATGAGGCAGCTCTGAACCCCATTTACAGACCACTTTATTACTCAGCTGAGAGATTCCTTAGCAAAAGTACTAAATGTGTTGCTCTAAAAGAACCAGCTTGGATAGAGCCTCTTGGCCTGGGTGTTTCCTGTAGGAGAAGAATTCTGACTCTTGCTGTGGGAGAAACTCCTAATTGTTTCACCCCAAGGGTGGAAGACACTGCCAGGGAATTAAAGCAATAAACTCCAGGTCCCTGTCAAGCCCCAACCATCCCAATGAGTTATTAATCCCTTAGGACTCAGGAGACCGCAGGGAGACTGAAAAGCTCTGCTCCTCCTGCAAAACAAGCAGGGCAGTGGCAGGGGCAGGGCTCTGGCAGACATTGGGTCAACATGCAGCAGGTCCAGCTGACCTTGTGCATCCCAGTGTTCCAAAAGAACTGCTCTGGCAGCACGGGGTGGGGCAGAGCACATGGAATTACTCTGAGAGCCCCTGGAAGGCCGGCTGGGCAAAGCCCTGCTCTGGCCACCCTGAGCTGCTGCTGGGTGGGCACAGAAAGAAGGGAACATGTTTGATACCAAAACACCCGTCTGAGCTGGAATCTGCTTGTGAGGGCACAGGCTGAGCTCCCAGCACTGATACAGGCAATTCAAACAAAAAAGAGAAATGAAAGAAATACTCTGAGCTGTCCTCATTGTGGTGGAGTGAGTGGGCCCAACTACTGCACCACGTTAATGGCAGCACACAGTGGGATCTAAGTGGAAAAACACCTTTCCCACCCTCATGGGAGATGCACTGGTACTTTGTGTCCTCTGCTCGATGCCCAGGTGCTGATTTATCCTGTGACAGTCTTTGCACCACGTTTTCCATGGTGCTCCAATGACAACAATGTCTTACATTTTCTACAAATAATTATTTTTTGTATTTTTAATTTTCTCTACTGTTTGCAAAGTATTCATTCAGATGCTTCATACCATAGCCAGTCCTGAAGACAAAAACTATGTTAATTCAAAGTTGACCCTTTACCTGAGCAGACATCTACCCTGCCCACATCATGTAGGGCAGCAGGCTTTCTTTGGAAAATAAAGGCCACATCAGACTGAAAACAAATTAAGGCAAATTAAGTCTCTCTGCACACCCTTCCACAGATGCAGACACACACAGAAGGTATGCAGTGTCTCAGTCTGTGTCCCTGTTGCCTTTCAGCCTCAGTGTCAGCAGGACTTTTTTCCATTCTCCCAAGAATGTGTAAACTCACTTAACCTGTCTTAAATGGAGAGGAAGAAGTAGCACATACAACTGAAGGAAAGTCTGAGCAAAACTATCTGTAACCACTTAAGATTCAAATGCGCCAGAAGTTTCTCCGTCATCTGATCCTAATTTCTGAAGAATTTAAATAGTACTTGTGCTATGCTCTATGCCAGAAACTATAAATACAATGCCTTCTCTTATCAATCTCCCCTCCTGCATTAGGCAGCTTGATAGCATTAGCTCAATATCTGCCCAATTCCCCCTTCCTTCCCCGAGCAGAGCCCATGGAACCTGTGAGACTCCTCTGCTGATTTATGCCCCAAGCCGGAGGTGAAGCTGCTGGATTAGGAGCTCGCAGTGCATGGGAACTAGAAGCCAGCCCACACAGGCTCTCCAGGAAGAAATTACAGAAAAAGGCAAACACAGGAGAGAACTCAGAGCAGGGCTAAATGAGCAAATGGCAGAGTTCATGGAGAGGGAAGGCTCGCGTGCTACCCCGAGTGTTTACAGCGCTGGCTGCGGTGCCTGTGGCTCTCCAGTGACGTGCTCCTGCAGGCAGAGCAGCTGGGACTCTCTGTTCACACGGCCAGCACTCAGGGGACACGGGGCTTTCAGGTATTGGGCAAGGACAGAGCACCCAGAGTGATAAAGGCAGGCTGAGGGGCAAAATAGGTGACTGCGGGAGCTGAAGGTTTGTCTGCAGTTCTGAATTGGGACTCAAAAATGTGCTACAGATTTTTCACCCAAAGTTAAAATCTAGTAGTCCATTGATTTAGTAAATTTAGATATTCCTCTTCCTACTAGTCTGGAATCCACAGAACACTTTGCCTCCCATGAGGTTACACATGGGGAGAGGTATCCCAGATCTGTGGGGTGTGGGTCCAACAGGGAAAAATGAGCCAGTGATCCACACTTAGAGGAAGGAGTGAGCTGAGCAGACCCTTCAGTGTTAACAGAATTAAAAATTAATTACTTTAAAGTCATAACAACAACAAAGAAAGGGATATTTTGATTTTAAGAATGTCAGTATTTCATCCCTATTCTAAGAATAGAACTTCAGCTGAAAGTGTTACAGAATTCCAGTTCCACTGCATGGGAACTCCTCAAATCTGTTTGTGGTGTGGATATTAAATAGAAAGAGTTAAATTTTCTCTTCTCAAGTAGAATTTGCAGAATTCAACATAAACAAGAGGTTGCATTCTCCAGCAATTAGATAAATTAAAATAAGATGCAATGGAGCATTTTTTATGACATTGTGAGAAAATTATAAGAAGTAAATATTTATAATACAGGAAACTATATCTATGCTATCTTTGGGCTAGAATACATTTTGGGGCTTCAGCTGTTAAACCAAAACACAACATTATTTCCACTCAGAAAAAAATGTTAAAATAAATGAATGTCCATAGCTTTGACTGCTCTTTATTTCCCTTTCAGATGACTTAACTCTCCCGAAAACCTCTTAAAGTTTAGGTAATTTTTCATATAAAAATAATTTCAAAAAACCACATTACACATGATCTTCTGATAATATCAGAGCAAAGTATTGTGTTTCTACCTGCAGGAAAGATTGCCATCTGACAAAAATTCACTCTGGCAGACTCATACCTTAAAAAACCCCAAACAACTACTGTCACACAGATTTTGGCACTGTTTCAGTAGCTGCTGTGGCAGGAGGAAGGTTAGAATCCAGTTCACAGGATTTCCAGCCCAAGCTCTACAGATCAGAGATTTTTAGTCCATCTCAGTTAAATATCTAAATCAAATAGGTCAAGATTTACTAGATCCAGTGATCTACTTCTTTTTGAAACATAGCCCTCTGTCATTTATTTATTTATTTAAGAGCACTGGCACTCTCTAGACTTCAGTGTAATTAAGGTGGTGTAATTTATGAGAACCTCAGGGATATTGTTTCTTTAATGAGTCTTGTCTCCTAATTTACTGAATCTTTTCAGTCAATTCCTTTCTTATTTGTTTATTTAAAGGCAAAATTTGTAAGTTAACCTTTTCATTTCTTTTGACATTTCTTTATCATCAAACACTCTCCCTGAAACCATATTTGCCATAGCAAGTGTAATTCATTAATTACATGATCTGGAAAACTCAGATGAGGAAATTCAGATACACTTCACTCTGCTTGGCAAAAAACTAAATATGGGTTCATAGAAATATAATTCAAAGTCAGAAATGTTTGGATCCCCACAAAGCAGAAAAGCAGAGTGGCAAGAAGGGCTAAACACTATGGAATATTTCCCATGTCCATTATGGAAGCCAGCAGCCCTGTTGCTGTCAACTCTGCATCTCCATCTGGGGTCCTGTGCTGGTTTTAATGAAAGCTCTTACACGTGGTGCCTAAAATAAGCCATGTGTGTACTGGGGTGAATTAAAAGATGTAAACGCAGTGTAATATGCCAAAGAATATCAGAGTCTCGCTATCAGCTCTGACTGTGTCAACCAGCAACAGGTTCCAGCTGGGGCAGCCTCATGGAACAAAGACAGCCCCTGGCTTAAAGCTGAGGATACACTTCTGAAGTCCCAAATCAGGCTCCCAGAGAGAGAAACAGCTCAAGAGCTTGACCAGATGTGCAGCCCCCAGCACAGTCAGTGTGCTCCCTCTCCACATCTGGGATGGCTGATCCAGGGCATGGAGCACCGGGGCACAGGTAATGCCTGAGCCTTGGAACAGCCTTTTCCCACTCTGCTGCTCCTGGCCACAGCTTGGATTAGCTCACGTTCTATTTTAGACAAGCAGGGATAGAGATGCAGCAGCTGAGCCCCGACCTCTGCGGCCGGGGAAGGGCTGGATTTCCACAAGTGCTCCAGGGACAGCACCAACGTTGTCACAACACTCACAGGGTTGTGGGGTCCATGGAAACCCAGAAGTACTCTTTCTATTATCTTTCCTACCTCCTCTACACTAAATCAGACAAAGACCTGGGAATTAATTAAATCTGCAGATTAATGATTGTTGCACTGGGGTCCACAGGGATTATTTATCCCAGATTTAGCAATGGTTGTCAGGAAAGGGGGACAGACATTCCTAATGACCAATCATCTCTAGTCCCAGTGACCATTCCCCTCTTAATCAGATCACACAGGTACATGCTGACATGTACATTCTCCAGGACATCTGCTCTATGGAAAAACCCAGGATTATCCCAATTTTCAGAGCTCCCTGTAAAGATGAGGTTGACTTTATACACCATATAAGCTTACAGAAACCACACCTTGCAACAAAGTCATGTGAGAAATGGCCTACCTAACACACCACCCTCTTGGGCTGGTTGGTTTGTGTGTTTTCTGGGGGAAAACCCCCTTTATTTTCATTTTGTTTTCTTGAAGAATTCAGCACAGAAAATTCCTGATCTGTGACTAGAGCTTGCGGGTATGAACATAACACAACTTAGAGAACATTCCCCAAATCTGAATTAATTCCCAGACTTACCAGAGGCTGTCTTGCAATGATTTGCTCTTGAAGGTTGATCAAGATGACAGAACTCTTGGAGATGATAACTCCTATCTTTCCATTACAGTCTTGATGGTCTGATAAAGGCTCTAAAACTGCAAGCCTTCAATTTCTCGTCCCTGAATTCCCCCTGAGCATTCTCCTGAGAACACCTGAAAGAGATAAACAGAGATGTGAAGAGCATGAGATGGAACTGTTCCAGAACTGATACTGATGATATTACTTGGCTTTACTTTTATGCTAATATCAATTAAGCAAGTTTTATTAATATTTGCTGTAATTTCTTGGAGCTGCCTTACAAAGCAATCTGTAATGGAAGCTTCCACTTTGCACTTGATGAAGAAAACAAATGACTTTGCACACTTGTGCTCTGTACAGCCTTCAGAGAGAGGGCTATCAGGCAAATTAGAGAACAGCAGCAATGGAGGAAAATGTTGTATGTTCATATTCCTCTTCCAGAGACTCTTCACATTATTATCAAAAACATTGATCAGAAATTTCACAGAGTCCAAGTTGTGTTTTTCCCACCACCCCTTCTAAACCCACATGGGAGAGCTACAGAAGGGGTTTTCCCTTGTTTGTAACTGTTGCACATCAGCAAGTTCAAAAGCCATTGCTAGCATTTCTCATTCTTCTTGCTTGTCTGCAGAAAGTGTGCCAAACATTCCCAATTTGTCATCATGCCTTCAAGAGTTTCTCTGCCTCAGACTGCAGAACCAGCATCCTTACAACCTTGTTCTGGGAATACACTTCCTTCCTGCTGCTATCATCAAACCCTTCTTCAGACATCTCAATTTCCTTTTGTCTAAGTTTTCCTAAGAACTATTTTGATCCAGTGAAGTCTGTGAGGAATGTTACAGCATCTGGACAGAGCAGGAGAGATTAATTCATATAATCATAGAAGGGTTTGGGTTGGAGGGGACCCCAAAGACCATCCAGTTCCAAGCCCTGCCATGGACAGGGACACCTTCCACTAGACCAGGGTGCTCAGAACCCCATCCAATGAGGCCTTGAGAGGCAGTTGAGAGCCCATCATAAACTGGCCCTACTGGAAGTTTTCTTTTGAAAAGTGGTTATTATTTAGCAGGCCCTTCAATTGATCATTATGTTCACAGCAACAGAAAAATAATACAACCAAGTATTTATTTAACATTTCTGTAGCTCCCACAATCTTAGTGTGAGCATCTCTGAAATTTTGGCCCACTGTGGTGCTGACATCATCTAATATGAAACATGAACATGAAAATGTGAATGAAACAAAAATACGAATATATAACATAAAGAAGATGAGTGGCTTTCCCAGGAGATGCCATAAATTCTGGAGCAGTGTAGGGATCTCAAAATGTGTATTACAGCCTAACTGGCTGAGCATAGAGAAACAAAAGCGAGTCAAAGATTGTAGATTCCAGCTTTGCTGGATATTCACACTCCCCTGCTTACCCCAAAAGCACAGGGAGCACACACAAACCTTGTAGAGTTCAGGTGCAGCTACTCCAGGCTTTTACTGCTCTGCCTCTAAGAGGTGCTCGCTCACAGAAATTTAATCCCAGACAAAGTATTTTCACACACTCCTTTCCAGGCAGGGCTGTAATTTACTGCTGGCATTGTGTCTGTTGTGCACAATACGTGCAGAAAACACCAAGACAGCCCTACTCCCGAATGTTCTGGCTTCACCTGAAAACAGCCCTTCCGAGCTCATCCCAGTCGTGTCCTCGTGACTCTGCTTCAAAGAGCCCTTCGAAGACCACACAGCTCTTCCTGCAAACAAGTAGCAGGACAAGCACAACCCCTACAAACAATGTCATAGAGGCAAGACCACACACAAGATTCCTGCAGTGCCCTTTGGGCTTAAAGACGTAGGGGGTCTGAAGGACCTGCCGCTGAGCCCCAGTGGCAGCAGCTCCAGGAATCCCCCGTGCGAGGCATGTGGGGAGCTCTGTGCCCACGTGGATGGAGGGGTGGGTGGGTGTAGAGCTGCAGATGGGTGCAGAGATGCAGATGGGTGCAGAGCTGCAGATGATCTCTGCAGATCAGCCACGGGGGGTTTGCCCCAGCTTGCAGTGCGCCCTCCTGGGAGCTGAACGGAGCCAAGGCACAGTTGGCACCCCAGGGCCTGACAGGTTGCCAGTTGAGGCAGCCTTGTAGCCACTGAGTTCTGGGTGCTGCTGGGGGTTCAACCCCAGACAATCCTCATGGCAAGGAACAGCATCAACCCCTGGATGAGTGAAAATAATAGGGCACACAAACCGTCACGACATCCGTCCTTGGAAGGTGATGAAGTGATGCCACAAGGGAGCGAGGAAGGGAAAATGTCTGGTTTAAAAGCCACACTGAGTAGAGAGTCAAGGTCTAGGGAATTGAGAACAGCTGAACTATGAAGCTTCACTAAAAAACTCGTGGACTCATGTTAAAAACTGATAGAAAGGGAGAGCATCCAAAGGGTGCATGACAACTTTGTGCACATTGTCCTTTGTAGGTGCTCCCTCTAGACCTGCAGGTCACCCAACACGAGTTGCTGTGGCAGCTGAGGCTCCAGGTTTGGTGCTTGCAGGCAGCAACTGTGAAGTGCTGTGGAGATTGGGCTGGAATGGGGCAGCTCCTCACCTTTCTCTACAAAATGCACACAGATGACTTGGAGCTGTCTCAAAATGAGTGCTCACTAATTACATTTTTGTGATCAGTAATAGCTAAAAGTAATTACTGTCTGAATGTTCACCACAACCACCATGTCTGGACAGGGTTGTTGAACTTGAGCCATAGAGATGGGATGGTTAATTTTGTCTAGACACACAAGTTATAGGTATAGTTTTTAAAGTATGTCCTGAATTTTGGGCACAAGAGCTTATGGCTGGAGCTAACTTTCATTTCCTCATTGCCTTGAGTTCAAAGAAAACTTCTTTGTTTGACACTGGAATTTTACCCAGGGTGAAAGGAGGAAGTTGACAGGGGAGAGAGAGAGAGGGGTTAACATTTTCTAGAGGAAAGATTGAAAGTGGAGGGGCAGCTCTGCTGGAGAGGTCAGGGAGAAGTGCTGCTTGTTTCAGCTCAGGAATCAGAGGTGCATCCTCACACACTACAGTGCCTTGTAGAAAATGCAGCTCTGGATTAGTGAAGTGCTTTGGTCCCTGTGCTCTTGGATCTCCCATGGCATGACAGAACCTTTTCTTACTGCATACTTATTTCCCCTTCACTTTTCCAAGAGGACAGAAGATACCAGTATTTTCACTTTTTTTGTCCTAATTCAATATACACTAGTTACACAAAACACTGATACTTGGTGATGTTACAATTACATTTGTTCCAAATAATTTCCAAGGCTGGCTACAACCTCACAGGGTCCTTGAATGAAACACAAAGGTTACTGCCCTAACTGTGACCTTCCAGTACCTGCAGGGAGCCCACAAGGCAGAGAGAAACTTTCTACAAGGGCCTGGAGGAACAGGACAAGGGGGAATGGCTTCACTCTGACAGACAGTAGGTTTCAGTGGGATACCAGGAAGAAATTCTTCCCTGGGAGGGTGAGGAGACCCTGGCACAGGTTGCCCAGAGAAGCTGTGGCTGCCCCATCCCAGGAAATGTCCAAGGCCAGGTTGGAGAGGGCTTGGAGCAACCTGGGATAGTGAAAGTATCCCTGTCCATGGCAGAGGGTTGGAACCGGATGATCTTTAAGGTCCCTTCCAACCCAGGCCATTCTATACTCCGTGTTTCCCCTGCTCAAATATTTCCTGGTCAGGAACCCTAGAGAAATCACAGCTACTGCTAAAGCAAATTTCTCTGAAAAAGTGTGTTTTTAAGTTGCAGTGTTTCTGGAGAATGCTGACACAGGAATCAACCTCTAGATCAGAGCCAGCCATCTCCAGAAAGACAAGGAGTTGTACCCATTTATTCCTGCTACAGTGAGCAAGCCTTCAACTTCATAAGGCTGCAGTGCATTGAAAATAAATTAGGAACCCCCCTGATTCTTGTGTGGTGCACAAGTGTGAGCTGCAGTTTGCATTTGAGTCCTTTGCCACTGAATTTCCTTCTTTGCACAGGAGCCAAACAGGGCAGCCCCTGAGTGAGATCTCTGCCAAGACTCTGATTAAAAGCTCCCTCTCTGCACCTGCCTATTTATTTTACTGCTCTGCACCTGCAGACTGGCTTCAAGAGCCTCATTATTGCTCACTTGTCTCTGCCCTCATTCTGACAAACTGCACAGATCAAATGCCACATTTCCCTTCTAATGGCCATCACAAGAGTTCCAGCTCTGAGCAGACTCTGGTAATTCCTCAATTATTTTTTCTTCCTGCTCACCAAATATATAATAATGAACAGTGATACAGCAGGTTGAAAGGGGAGTGAATGCAACTTCTAGAAAGGGAAATATGCTTTAAAAAAATTTAATCAAGTCAGGTAAAAGATACAAAAGGAGAGAGAGATTAAAAAAAAAGGAAAAACCCCCAAGAAGGTTATAACAAAACAGTGAGTGACCTTTACAAGTTTCTATCTAGAAATTTATGAATTCCACACCTGGCAAGGTCTCCTCTGCAGCTTTCAGCTTTGCACAGCCCTTGTATTGTATCTCAGTCCCTGATTTCTGCTCTGTGTGAAAGGTAAAGGACCCTGCACTGACCTTTCTCATTGCTGGTGCTGCCACTGGCCAGACTGGAGCCCTTTCTCCATCCACTCTGAGGACAAACTGCTGGAGCTCCAGGCTTTCCTTGAGCTCCAGCCCTCCCTGCAGGTTCTCCATGACTGCCTTCTCTACTCCCCCACAAGAATAAACTCCCTTTTCTCCTTGGCCATGGGGTGTTCCAGGTGGAGGACATCCCATGGGAGTGCACAGAGTGGGCACTGCTCTCCTGAGGGGCTTGGATTCACATTCCAGGCTGCTCTCCCAAGGGAATACAAGTGAGTAGCTCTTGAAGGAGGTGCCATGAATCAGTTTTATGGTACAAGTGACAGGCAACCAGTGACCACAGCCAAAAACACCCTGCCTAGACCTAGGGAGCCTGAAGATGTGCTTCTTCACCCAGAAATTGTGGATTTTGTTTCCGACAGTATCAGTTACACTTGTAAAAACACTCTTCTTACAACACCACCTGTATCCATACATGTGTTAGGATGTGAAGTTACAACCCTCCCATTAGGATACCATCCTGCTGCTTCCCAAGGGGCCCTTTCACCACGTTGCTGCAGGATGGGAGTGCAGGGATGGTGAGCAAAGGGGCATTTTAAAGAGATACCAGGATGAACTTTGAATGGGGGAATCAAATACCGACAGTTTTCTTTAATCCTCCAGCCAGAGGACACTCAAAGAGGATATTGTACCATGTACACTTCCAAAGGCACAGCAAGGAGCAAATAGGACCAGATTCTTGCTGGTTATCCAGCCTGAGGGGATCAAACCACCTCCAGCAGCGAGCCAGCTGTGCCATACAAAGAGAGGATTTATTTAGGCCTGTTGGTCCAGACAGATGTGAAAGGTTCTGATCCAGCCAGCAACAGCTCTGGTCTCATTAGTTCCTGTGTTATAAAGCAGGACCAAAATGGGAGAGGAAAAACGCAGATCTTGGATCTGCACCATCAAAGGGAGAACAAAGTTTACCCAGTGAGTCACAAGTCACAAACCAAAGTGTGTATTAATCTTCACCCTGACACATTTCTTCCATCCATCAGATCTAGCATTGTGCTAGTCTAACAGTGAGGATACATCATGTCATTCATGACACATGATGACTCCCAGATGTTCGGAGAGCTCTGCTACCCAGTGGAACAAATGGGTGTTTACAGTAAAATAAGCACCAAATTTAGCAAAACTGAAGATGAAGTTACAAGTTAATTAGTGCAAGAGGGCCTAAACCCCATGATATATGACACTCATACTTCTTCAGTAAATCCAGAAGTACAAATTGAGAAAAGAGTCCAACAATTGAATAGTAAAAAATCAAAACCAAAGAAACCCACCCAGAAAGTCACCCTGAGAGAAGCCAGAATAAATAACTGCAGTGCCGAGCTCTGATGTAGCTCTTCTGGTGGAGTTCCTGGTGATGAATAAAAGGAGCTCTGAGTCAGGTACTTGTAAATACAGTCATATGTAACACCAAATCAATGAGAAAATGTTGAGAGAGGAAAAAGGGTCTTAAAACTCTTGGTCTGTGAACCTCTCAGCTGACAATAAGAGCTCCTGATTCAGGCAAGAATGTCACAAGTGTCTTTGAAAGTCATTTGCTCTTAAATTTCTCCAGTGGCTTGTTAAGGAGCTCTGTGAGCAGCTGGTGAAGGTGGTCACCTACCTGAGCTGTGGGAGGGGGTATGAACTTGGGCCTCTCTGACTTACACAAACTGAGGCAAAACACAGTCTCCCACTGGGCTGCCTTGGTGCTGATGTGGCGGAGATGTTCAGGCAAGGACAACTGAAGACACAGTCCTGTCTAACAGAAGGGGTGGAGAATGGTAAACTCCAAAACCAGACACTGCTAAACCCCAGTGAGATCAAAAACAACTCCCTGTTAAAGGCTGTCCTCCTAAAAAGTTTAATGTTCTCAAAAGTCATTAAAACTCCCCAGATCTTCTGCTAAATCCTCCTTCCTCTCTCAGACAAATATTTAAGTCAGTCCTGAATGGAGCCAGGCCAAAAGCAACCCAACCCCCCCATTCCCTTGTACCTCACATCAAACCCAGGAGGCAGGAGCAGCTCCTGGAGCCGCTGGTGTTACCAGCACTGGGGATCCTGGTGACCCCAGAGGAGCTCCCAGGGGACAGAGCTCAGACAGTGACAGAGCCAGACACCAGCACTGTCCCTGGATACTTGTGCTACAGCAACAAATCCGTTTTCCATCAAGCACTACCCAGGCCAACTTTTAATCTGGCTTGCAGTGCTGAAAACAACCTGCAAAAAACAGGTGGCAGCCCCCTTCCCTGCCAGCCAAAAGACAGACAGAAATAGACTCAAATTGCCACTGAAAATATGGTAAAACAATCCTTTTCCATCTGCCAAAGCAAGCCTTGGGAGTAAGTGAACTAACAGGGCTCCACAATCAGGCACTGCTGCCCATCAATGAACAGAAATGTGACAGCCATTGATTGCCTGTATCTCTTGGAGGCATCAACCACAGCTGAGAGTGCACCTTGTGTATCCCTCACAACCCCCTGGCAGGTTCCTTCCTCAACATTTCCAGCAGCTTTCACCTGCTGAGGGCTGCCCCTGCTGAGGGAAAGGCCTTTCCTCTCCCTCCCTCTCTGTATTCTCTGTCCAGCCCAGTGCTGGTGCCACCTCCTCCACTTTGAAGGCGATGGGTTCAAGATGTCCAAGGCATCTGCAGAGAGGGGCTGTACAAAGGGAAGGGTGTCCTTCCAGAAAGATCAGAGCCCAGGGCCACAATGAACACGTCCCTGCTGCTGCTGTGACACAGGGCATGGATCTCCCACACTGGAGTTCAGCTCCCCAGAGTGATCCCAAAGGAAGGATCCTCAGCACCACCTTGGTGCTCCAGAGGATTCCTGCCAAAAATACCCCATGGACCCAGGCATGGAAATGCAGGCTTCCCCTCAATCCAAACACAACCAGTTTAATCAAGGCAGAATGGGACCTGTCCCATCCAGAAGGGAGATAGAATAGTTTAAACAAGGGGAAAGAAAAAAAAAAGCAGCCAAATCCTTGTCTCATTTATGGTAATGTAAATCTAGAATAACTGGATAAATATAACCAGAGTTAAAGCTTTTATAAACAGGTATAAATCAGATCAGCTTAAACACATGCGAGTTTTTAAGACTCTTTGGCATCTTTTAAAGCTCAGTTTCTGGTTAGATGCTCAGCCAGGCTGAGTCCAGCCTTCCTGCTGCCTGTTATTTATGGGACTGTTCACAAATCCCAGTGGTCACCCCACAGGACGTGTTTAACCTGCACTTGCACGACACTCAGCAGATGTGCAAACTGAGAGACTGGCAGGGCTCAACTGAGGAACAGCACTCAGAAAAATAGAGCATCAAACAGAGCTGTTAAAAAAACCCTAAAAATTAAAATTCAAGACATCCACCTCCAGAAATCATGATTTTGATTTTGAATTGAGATCAAACATCCAGTACTTTTTCCTTCACAGAATCCAAAGTTCAGAACTTTTTTTCTTTTTTTTTTTTTTTTGAGTTTGAACTGTTGAAACATTTTGACTGAAAATAAACATTTTGGCATTTCCAAGGCAGAATGTATACATGTGGTTTGTCAACAAAATTAGGTTAGAAACTGCAGAGGAAGAGGTTTTCATGTGAGGTTTATCTTGTACTTCCTGCTTTTTGAAGAAACAGCACAATCATGGCCAGGTCAAAAAGTTAAGAGGTGCTCAAAAATGCTAACAATGAACTGCCCACTCTGCTTTAATCTCAGATCAGTTTTGATCTCAGCTTGGATTATCCCTGATTTTATTCAAAATCATTCATCTACTTCTCCAGCTTCACATCCAGAGACACTGATGACTTTCATGCACAATCCAGGACTAGAAAAGCTTAAAGATGGTATTATTATTACTTTTGTGTACGTTTTCTTGGATCAGAAGTTTTGTTTTGCACCTTCTGAGGGTGAACAGGGGATTCCATTTCAGATTTCTCCTCTGGACACAGCTGAGAGATTTCAGCAGCAAATCCATTTGGAGCTGTGTGAATTCCTTCCAGCTCCTACTTTCCTTGTATGTAAAAAGACTCAGCCCTCACAGAGCACCTGAATGACCATCCTGCTGCCAAAGGGACTGGGACAGCAAAGGAGCTGAATGAGCAAACTCCTGCCCAGTCAATTATTGTTAATATTCTTTTAAGAGCACGAGAGTTCAGAAAATAGAATATTTTAAATCTGTGCCCTAAACTTGGAAGAGAACTGCCAGAAGAATTAAATTCATCTTGATTTTACTTCAGATTCCTATAACTATTCGCCTTCCTGATTCTGGCAAGTTGAAATGCCCAGAATAATCCTCTTTTCTCAGTATTTCTGGCAGCCTTCAAGCAAAGCAGCTGGAAAGGCTGGAATTAAAATCACTCCCATCTACTCTTATATCTCACCAGAGAAAACTTCTGGGAGTTACAGCAATTACTGATGCTTGTGACACAGGCTCTGATCTGAAAAATACATTTATGTTGTAACTTTGAAAGGCTTTAATCAGAAAATATCCTTTTCTATAGAGAGATGTTTGTGTATAAATATATGTGTATATATATATATATATATATATATATAATCTCAGTAAGAAACCAAGATTATTTTTCTCTTCCACCTACTACTAATTGCCATGTGTTCTATGGTAATATATTGCATTTATATAATTAATTGGTCCTTTGGAAAGGGTGTTTTATCTTAAAGATACTCGAGCACCCATAAAAAAATAAAATTAACACCAGGTCTGTATTATTAGACAAAATACCTGGAAAATATTGCAAAAAGTATTGAAAGTAGAATATTAATGTATGAAGTTTAAGAGTCAATTCTCAGTTTATTTTTTTCTTATTTGATTTAAAAATACTGAAAAATTACATGTCCCCTTTTTTTTTCCCATGTGCTTCTGTATTTCCATCCAGAATAAGAGAATTTCCACTTCAAAGAGAAATATTTGAAGTAGCAAGGTAGATTCTACTTCTTAAAAATACAGATACTATTTCTTGTAGCAATTGCTGGGGCACCCTGTGTATCCAAACCAGAAGGTCCCCTGAATCTCAGGGAGCAGCTGCTGCTGAGCAACCACATCTTCACATCCTTCAGAATAGCCAAGCAACAAGAACAGGCAAAATCAGGATGCAAGTTGGAAAATTTAAGCAGCTGTTTTTCCTGTTAAGCATAAATTTCATGCCATTGGCTTCTCAATTCATTTTCTATCAAGAGAACAATTGAGATCCAAACATTTGATGTAACATTCAAGTATTTTGCAACCCAAGCAGTCCAGACTTCTCTAATTTCTGCCTTTTACAAAACCCTTGCAATATTTTACTCCTTTTGGAGGCTTAAGATTTTCTTGATAGGCAGAGATGGTGTGGGAGGACAAATGGCTGAGATGCAGCACTTAATCTGTTGGAAAAAAACATCTCTTATTACATCAAGGATTTCTTTGCTGAAATAATACTGACTTGACTACATCAATACAACAATAAGCTTCTCCTTGCACCAGTATCAGCACTTTCAGACAATGGTGAACTCAAACTCCTTTAAAGCCAAGCAGTAGATCAATATCTGAGGTAATTTAAATAATTGTATAAACCCAAAAAGAAGGATAAATTGTTTTAGGGAAGAGGATACATCTCATATCTTCGAAGATTTTGGTACAGAAGTAGAAATGAATGTAATAAATGAATATAATGTATAAGGCACCTTTTAATTTGGCCCAGTGAACCCAAAGGAGTGTAACTCAAGAAGTTCAGGAGTTCAGGGAGTACACATGTGTTGGATATATAACTGAAAGGTCTTCAAGCAAAGCAGAAGACTGCAGTGATCCTGAGAGCCTCTGAATTTCATCCTGCTTATCCCACTCTGGGAATGGGACGTACTCCATGGAGTTCATACTCTTGGGGAAACAAGATGAATGAGTCCTGCCAGAATCACCTGAGAGGCAGGTGCAGGCCACTGACAGTATTATGTGGATGTGTGGAACAGCCTGACATCCCAGAAAAAGAGCAAGGAATGCTCATCCCCAAACACTGACTCTCCATCAAGTGTTTTTTGCAAGGGAGCAGCAGCCACTGAGCAGGAGACAACCCCATCTTCCAGAGCCTGGGCTTGTACAGGAGTGGGACTGTGGATGGATCTCCTGCAGCACCACACATTCCAGAGCCAGGGATACAACAAAGACCTGAACTGAGGGTTTCTACACAAGGATCAAATTATCCCGCTGTGTGAGACCCACGTCACCACACTGTGCTCCCCAGGGCTTGTTTCTGCTTTCTCACATCATCCACATGGTGGGGAGGAAGGAAAGAAAGAGCCTCCCTGCAAGGGGAGAGGTGGGGAAGACAAGAAGATGCTGGAGCTGGATCCTTTAGTTTCCAGCTACTCAGTGTTCAGGAGAGGTTTGCAGAAGCAGCCAGGGCCCCTAGAATAAAAACTGGATCACTGTAATCTTCCTAAGATCAGTCTAGCATCCTATACCCTCATCCTAGTTGGAAGTGTCCTGACTTTGCTTTCCCACAGGTTTATGTCATACAAAGCTTGGAGCCTTTTGCTGAGCAGATGGATGGCCAACTTCCTGCTCTCTTAGGTGAGCAATAGAGGAAATTATACTGTAATTCAGAGAGCATAGAAATGAAATGTCTCTTGGCAATGCTTAGCCTTGGGCCAATCTCACAGCAGTTATTTCTGTCAGCTTCAGAGCCTATGCTGTGGCCAATTAATGGAAAAAAGGATGAGAGTCAGTGAACTGCTCTGGGATTTTCTCTTTGGATGTTCAGGGTAGATTAAGGAAAAGGCCTTGCCCTTGCCTGGATGGACTCCTAACACCCCTGATTTCCAATTGGGGTTAGAGCAGAGCTGGCCTCGCTGCTGCATTAAAGGTCAGTCAATGTTTCCACTATAAACCTCCTTTATTGTGGATTTCACACAAGTGTGGGATTTGAATTTACTCTGGACTGAACCACAGTTCTCTTCGACCTGGAAATGGATGTGTTTTGATCTGTTCTTTAAATCTCTGTGCTCATTTCAGTATTAATCCAGGACGTTTTAAGAAAGGTGATCTCTAACACTCACTCTTACTTAAAAAGATTTGAAGGGTGGATGATCCCCTTTGGATAACTGATTTCTCCATAACACCAGCCAGTGGTTTCCTGATTGAGTCCCAAAGCAATATTGGCAGCTCAGTGCATGTTATCTGAGAAACTATGGTTATCAAGCTTTATTATTCAATAGAGGGTGGGTCACTGCTGAAAAATGAAAATCTGAAAGGAAGGTATTATTGCTTGGAACTATTTCAGTTCCCAAACAAAAAGCTGCATTTCCAAACGGGCTGTGCACACAACCAGCCATTGGACACGGCACAATCCCCAGGGCAGATTGTGAAAACCATTTTTGCCATTAGGCAGGAAACAAAAAAGGGCTGGAATCAACCCCCTGTGTTTTCTAAACTCCTCTACAAGTTAAGCACTCCATGGGATCTCTCTAGGGCAACTGAATGGCCCTTTCTAAAATGAATAATCACCAAGGAATTGTTTGTAAAGTCCCCTCATTATACACCCACACACATCTCCTCTCCCACTGAAGCAATCCCTCCCGCTGTCTATCTTTTGCCTCCCTCTATTGGGAAGAGGCCTCCTCCGCAGGCAGGAGAAGCCAAGAAGATGGTAAGGATACCTAAGAATTTGAAAATAACTCTGTCTTCCCTGCTATAGTATCAAAAGCTGTCACAATTTTCAAAAGGACAAATCCAAGTATCTCCCGGTCAGTCCTGGTTTTATTTGCAGGGAATTATTTCATGGAAATCCGCCAACCTGTGAGGTTTCAGCGGGAACAGAGCAAAAGCAAAACTCTTTTCCAACGGTTATTTGCATTTTTGCCCATCCCTCTTTTCAGCTTTCAGCCTCTACACACGCACAGAGGTTTGCTCATCACCCTCACACCTGGCTCCCCGTTAGGACTGACCTGGCACAGCCCCAGGAGTTGGATTTTGAAGCCAACACCCATTTCTCATGCAGAGGACAATCCCACACCTATGGCTATGCTTTCAAACTGCCTCAGTGCACACGAGGCATCTGCACAACTCAGTTGCAGAGGTGTAAATTTAGCCTGTTACAACTATCTCGATGGAAATCTAAGGAGATCCCCACTGCAGCAGAAGGACTGGGGGCTGGTTTAGCTCAGGCCATTTGGAGGAGGTCCAGGGAATCCCTGTGAGGATTTTAGAGCCAGAAGAGCCATGCAGGGAGTTGTGCCATCATGACTACACAGTTTACCAAGTCAGGTGAGGACAGCCTGTGTATCTCTGTAGCAGCTACAAGGAAATTGCATTTTCATGCTTTTCTTCTCAGACCTGAGGATTAGCAACCTGATACTTCAAAACAAAGCCAAACAACTTGATGTCTCACAGGCTTCCATGAGGCAGCAGGGGATCCTAAACTTCAGTGTGTCATGGAAAAAAATTCTTTACTCTGCTGATGGTGAGGAGCTGGCACAGGTTGCCCAGAGAAGCTGTGGCTGCCCCATCCCTGGAGGTGTCCAATGCCAGGTTGGATGGAGCTCTGGGCAACCTGGGAGAGTGGAAGGTGTCCCTTCCCAGAGCAGAGGGTTGGAACTGGATGATTTTTGAGGTCCCTTACAAGCCAAGCCATGATTCTATGTCACGACCATGGACACAAGAACACAACCCTCATTTTGTGTATCAGAGTATCCTCATGGAGGCTGAGGTCCTCAGGCTGGCACACTACACCATATTCTCTATTCAGAAGGCAGAAGAATTCACATTTTCAGGCTCATTGGCAAAGAGGACTCAGTCCAAAACAGAAAGACAGCTTAGCAGTGAGCTGAATCTACAACTGTTTACTTTTAAGTGAGGTTTGGCTCCTGTTCCACTGACTGAATTCAAGACTTGGAATCCTTTTCACTTTGACTGACCCTCTCACTACCCACCTCACCCCAAGTGCATGACCCTTACAGGGAACTCTGAGGTGTGGGAGTATTTATCCTCCATTTGCCAGGGGATTCTCCAGCCTGTATTTCTGCATCTCTGCATTTCTAGGATGGAAAGCCCTTTCCCTCTGAGGCCACATTGTGCACATGATGGGAAAACCTCCGCAAACATCCCAACAAAACAAGCTGAAACAGAGCCAACAAGATTTCACTTTCAGCTTTATCTGTAGGTCAATTCTATTGCACAACTTAAACGACTGACAATCAGCTGTAGAAGAACAAAGGACGTGTTGAACAAGAGAGGACCTTTTGAGTCATAGGACACGATTATCTGCTGTTCCCAGCTCAAACTTTCACTGCCATGGCACCACAGAAACTCAGCAGAAGACAGAGACGGTCCATTACTCAGCTGAGCAAAGTCTCCCCGCCCAATGCCACTCCGCTTTCCTGTCCCTATGCTAAGGCCCTGATGTGTTAAAGTTCCACGTATTTACTCATATAGGCTGTGCTTTTATTCATTCAAATTTCCTTGATTTTCTTTTCTTTTTCTCCTTTATTTTCCAGATGGAAACTATCTGGAAAGAAACCCTCCAGCAAATAGAGAAACCATCAACTGGTGGGATGAGCTCAGGAACTGCTTGGGAATAACAGGCCCAGGGAGCACACGTTATTTCCCTCCCATTACTCCACTTTTTTCCAAAGGTGTTTTTATATAACATGACAGGTTATCACTTCTTGCCTGTGGCTACAGATGGGTAGGACTGCAAACAATCAAATGCAAATCAGGAGCAGTCTAGAGCAGACACACCATTGTATTGTCATGGCATCACTCCCACTCACTCCATTAGTCAAAGCACTCCCTCCTCTCCGGTTGTTTGGATGGAGGAGCTGGGTGGAGACGGAATGTGTGGGTGGATGGCCCTTTTCCAGCACAGCAAACGTTCTCCTCGGGGGACGTCCCTTACGACAAGGAATTCCTCGTGACATCATGGGCTGCCTGACGCGGGAATGATGTGCTCGGGCTGGAATTGCTCCCACTGCGTTTTATAACGCGGCCAAAGTATGATGAGGAAAGCCTGCAAGAATAATCAATTCAGGGGCGTGGCTGGATTTCTACCAGGATTTTTCTTTCCTTTTTCAGTAGGAAAATGCAGCTTCTGATCTCCCCCCAAAAGTCGGATGCACATACTGTGATTAGCAGAGCTTTTGTTTCTTTGGATTTATGCACAAAATACCAAGTCGAAAGTTTTCCCCTTCAAGATCAGTTAAAAGAAATCTCCCTCACACAACCTCATAAAATAACCTAATAGTCTCTAAGAAAGGATCAAGTAGTTTTAAAACTTTAAGTCAACCATGCTTTAGATTTAGATCTGTCTTTAGTATTTAGGAAAAGGCTGATGTTTTCTTAGTGGGGAATAAAAAAAAAAGAGAGAAATGGCAGATTTGGGCTGGATGAATTAAGGAACTGTTTATCCTGCCTAATTCATTGGAAAACCCAAGAGACATTTACTCAAGTGTTTCACATCTGAAAAATGTTCACACAATGTACAGACCGGGCTGGTATCGTCATCGACAGAGGACGTCTCATCAAAACAGAACACAACCTATAAATCACACAGTGGGCAGCACTGTTGGCATAACAAATATCTTTTTTCTTCAGTTTTTGGTTAACCAAGCACAGCAATCCCTGGTCAGAACTGCAAAAGGACCAGGTTGTGGATATAGGATCTTCTCTGACTCCTGGGCAGGAGCTTTCAACTCCAATTTACTTGGCTCAGAACAACTGACAAGGGTGATTCCTACACAGTTCTGTTATTTCAGTTAAAACAACTGGGCAAGGACAGGTGGGTATGGCTACACACACACAAATGGCTACAAACACCACATTCTGGCAGGATATTATGAGAACTGATGAGCTGCAGAACACAGGACCTGGTATTTTACAACCAAGCAATTTGTCTCAAAAAGTTAAATTTTCACCCTCTAGAAAGGATGTGATTAAGGAAGAACACTCAGCTTCAGTGAGATGTCATAACATGGTATAAGTAACATAAAATTCCCATGTAAATATGAGCCATTATTCCAAGGGAAATATTGCATGGTAATGATAATTTAGTGAGCAAGCTTCCTGTAATTGAGAGTATTAGAGGAACATGTGCCATGGCCACATCTTTGCCTTGGATCTGCTCACGAGGAGCTTGGTGAGATGGAAGAAGAAAAGATCTGGCTACTGTGAAAACAATTTCTCCTTCTGCACTACAAAAGAGCCTGGAAGCCCAAACACAAACTCCCAGCAGGGCAGTTTCCAGTAATAGGCAAAATTACAACACACAATTACCTGTTACACAACGCCTGAAACCCTCATTTGCAATGAACCAACGGGTTCTCCAGAAGGTGAAGCTCTGCTGTGATCCCGGTTATAGTTCAGGATCTCTCCCTAAGGCAGGAGCAGGACAGGTCTGATCCCTGTGTCCTCCACATCCCAGGACAGCATCCTCCCACATCCCAGGCTGTATCCTACTGCTCCTGGACATCACAGTCACACCTTCCATATCATTGGAAAAGCTCTCACAGAGGAACATGTGCATTCTTACCCCTGTGTGTCAGAGCTCCAGGGGCCCAGAGGAAATGCAGCCCCTGTGGAGTTCAGCAGGAATGGAGCCAGATCCCTGGGAAAGGAGCACTGCTCATTCCTGGATCAGCTGCAAACAACAGGGATACCTTCCTGCCTGGAAAGTACAGATTTTGAGAGGTACATCTACTGCCAAGACTTTCCCAAGTGGCTCCCAGGTGTACCCAGGCTAGAGGGAAGGTGAAAACCAACTGTGACGTGGCAGAGAGGGAACACACTGAATTCCCCTCTTAATCCTTGATATTTGAACCCTGCAGCATGAGATTTTTGATTCATGACAGCGTTTATCCTTTATTTAGGTTATTCCCAGTATTCCTACCAGTGCCATATTCTCTCCACCAGGAGCTCAGCAGCCAGTGAGAGCAGCACAGGCGCCTGGCAATGCTGGCCTAAACTTTCTCCCTCCAGTCCCATCTAATCAGCTTTTTCCAGCCTGCTGTATCATGCTCTGCTCTCCAAGGCACCAACTCACCTACACACCGTGTCGCTGGCACCTTCAATCACCCCTGTGGCTCCAGGGAAGCTCCAGGAGTATCAGCATGTACTGACTATCCCTCATTAAAATTCAGCAGCACTGGAGCAGAGGAATTGTGCAAGCCCATTGTTCCTGCTGTGTGGTTGCAGGCATTCATATAATCTTATTATGACTTTTGGGTGGTTCACATGCACATTTACACTTCAATTTTCTGTGCTGTAGGTTCAAAGAGGAGCGTGTGAAATAGTAGTGGATGGCTCTGGGTACTGGGAAAAGATTAAAAAGTCTCCTAAAGAAAATACAGAGAGATCTGACATCACCACGGTGGAGAACTAACATTGGAGCAAGGAATAAACTCTGTAAACTCTTCTGGAAAAATTTGTGTTTTTGTTTTGGAAAGAAGTGTTGCCTCTGAAAAGCTTCAGGTTAAATAAAGTTTCTAATATTTTAAGCATGGTATTTATCAAAGTGATGCCCTGGAGCCCTTTCCACAGTGCAGACACTCATTGGATAAATCTCAAATGGAATTGCAGTGCCCTCCTCGGGGATCTCACAGTCCTGTTGAGTGTCTGCTGACAAATGCTGCATTTCATGAGGGACCTTCCCTGTCCTCATCATCCCTCCAGTATCAGTAACTGGCAAAACTAACTAAATTCAAAGGAAACACTATTTTTCCATGAGGAGTTTTTCATTAAGGGACCCAGCAGAAAGAGGTGTAGGGAAAACACTTCCCTGTTCATTGTGTAATGCTTCTCCAAAAGGATTTACATTGACAATCCAGGGATACCTCAAAATATTTCAAGCTTTGCATAATGCTTACAAAACAATAAAGATTACAAGGAAGTGTGCCTGCTGGTGATTCCCAGAAAAATGCTTTCATTGCACAAATGCAGTTGAGGGAGAGGATAAAGGAAAAGGAAAGACTCAAAGGAGCCTTGACCTGAGAGGGAAAGAGATCCCTCTGTCCACACCAGCTGTGCTGAGTGGAGACTCTGGCAAAGACATCAGCAACTGCAACAAGGAAGAGTGTTTGGATTGGGATCCTCAGCACTTTTAGTCACCTTCCCCCTTCAGAAAGTGTGGCCATGGCAGCCTCAGGGTGTCCTAACAAGGAGGGACTGTGCCTCCCTCCACTTGTCCCTGAGGAATCCCAAATGAGATGTGTATGCCCCAAGGTCAGCTCAGGAGGAAGATGTTCTGAGCTCTTTTCACAGCACCCCTACACTATTTACATGTGCTTTTATTTCCACAACTGCATTTCTATTTCCATTTCCATTGGGCTTTAATGGCACAGACAGCACAAGAGCCCAGAAATCCCAACCTATTCCTCAACTCCAAGACTTTACTCCCCCCAGCCCTTGGCTCCTCTACAAGGACCACCAGCAGAGGCAACAGCTGAAGACAACTGCAGTGGTTTTCTTTGGAATACAGACACCAGGAATGCAGCTGACACTCGAGGGATTCTGGACAGTGGGTTATACACCTGCCAGGAAGAACCAGCTATTTCCAGTGCTATCTCTGGGGTTTTTCCCCTTCATTCCCCTACCCATAAAAGAAAAGCAGGTGGTGCACACCCCACATGGCTTCTTTCCTCTCCCCTCTTCCACTTCTCCTTTCTGGTAAAATGGGAGAAGGAAAGAGCAGCAGGAGCAGCCCTGAAGTTTCTCCTTTTTGTGGTTTAATGCTCAAGTGTGTGATCTCTGTTTTTCTTAGTCCCAGGCTGGCAGGTACAGCTCAAATGAGGCTGTTGCAGTGGAAGTTGAATAGACAGGCTAAAAGGGGTGGCTGGCACCAATGACTTAAACAGAAAACCTTGTGTTTACTGGTCCAGGATCAAGCAAACCTTGCTGGCCTAAAGCTTTCCTATATATATTAACATCCTTCATTACATAAGGTCCTTAACCATAGTAAGTGAAACATTACCAATGGGAAATCCATAAAAGTTGGAACCCACAGAGTGGAATGTTTTGATTTCTTTTTGTCTCCCCTCTCCCAGGAGTCCATCAAAGAGTAAACAGTATTTCACCTTTCCTCAAACTCATTATTTGTAAGCTTTTCCCCATCAGACTTCCCTCTTGGTGCAGAATAACATGCCACCCCTCAGGAAAAAAAGGAATCTTTAAATTCCAGAGGAAACATCTTAGTACCTTTTGCTCGGCCCAAAGAAAATAGTCCATAACCCAGTAAAATCTTTATTAAGAATAATGGGCAAGGAAATGGTTAGAAAAGTAATTTCTGAAAATCCAACAGCAGAACAAAACAGGAAAATGTCTGGGTTTTGCATCTGTGTTTTACAAACGCCCACTTTCTAGTTCACTCTCTGCTTTCTCAACACACAAATTTGGGGATTTACTTCATCACACTGGTTAAACTTTCTGGGGTTTAGTGGTTACTTTCAGGAATAAATATCTGGAGGTTTTTTATAGATAGAGAAGTATGACAAGGATGCTCTCAGTTAAATACAGAAACTCCAAATAAAATCGCTGTTGGGGGAAATGGCAATTTGTTCATCAGTTTAAAAGTTTGAGATTTTTCTGTATCATTTAAACCTGAGCAAATCACCAGTATTCATATTGCACAAAGAAATTCTCTCCTAAAAAAGCACACATATAATCACTGGCCTTCCAAGAAGGTAATCCTTTTGCACCAGGACTTTGGGATCTAAAATTCTGACAGATAACCAGGTAATTCAAGTGTGTTGCAAATGGAAGGATTTCAGCACAGCTACAAGATATCAGATACTTTTTGCTTTTTAAGTAGAGTTCATTAAGGTTTTTTCCTGAGACAAATGCCAATCATTTTCTTTCACCTTCTATAAAATCTAGATCAGAGGAGAGAAGTGCTCCTGGTGGGATGTGCAATGGAGCAAATAGGACACGTGGAACTCCTGACTGGAAGCTGAAGCTCTGCCTGCTCAAGTAGGAAATCCTTTTTTTTTTTTCTTAAACAAATGAGAGTAACTTCTCCTGGGTGTTGTAATTCTCTCATCACTTGGAATCTGAAATCAAGATTGGATGCCTTTCTAAAGGATGCGCTCATGGCTCAGTCCCAGATTAACGCCTTTGATAGTTCACATACGCGGGAGGAAAGAATATAAAAATAGCAGGGTCACATTCTTGGGCTTCTTTTACACCACAGGTCAGAGTGGACAACCACACTGCTCCCTGAGGGATCTTGAATTCACTGCCATCATCAACAACAGTAATGATTCCCATGAGCCTGTATTCCTTGATTTAAATCTTGATGGCAAACAGTGAGGAAGAGCAGGAATTATCAGCACAGCAACAAGCTGTTTGAATCCTCACTCACTGCACAAGAGAGACTTCAGGATTTCTCCTGGCCCTAAAGCACAGGACAGAGGGCTGCAAGGGCTACAAGCAGCCATCGGTGTGACACTTGATGATCCCACAGTCCTGAGTGTTGGCTGGTTAACCCTGCTGGAAGACAGAGCTACAAACTGCTGCTGTACAAATCCAGCTCACAGTGTAATTCCAGGTGGATGAATCCCCTCCACTGACAGTAGCTTGAGAATACCTGCACTTAAGGTTTCCTCTGCTGAAGGACCTTTAGCACTAGGGTAAGTTCTTGGCTGAGATTTATTGCTATCCTTGTCTAGAGAAGATGAAGGTTTTTAAATAGTGGGAATCCTCTCTTTTCCCTTAGATTTTGGTTTTCCATGGACAAGGTGAGTCAGTTACAAGATGCTTCAGGGCCAGTGTTTTAGCCTGGTAACACATAAGTTAGCACTGCCCACCTCCTCTGTGGAAGGCAGTATAAATAGGTGGGATCATGCTAAAATGGCACACCAAACCCTGCCTATCATTCAGATTTCTTCAAATGCTGATTGAGGAGACAGCTGAGGGCTTGGAAACCACCTTCCCTCTCCTGCCAACACCTCTCACACCGGGCAGAAGGCAAGAGTCTTCCCTGTGGATATCGAAGAAGATGCATATGTGCATCTTGCTTTGTGTGTTTCCTGTCTTGGATTTAAACAAAGAATAAAGCCCCAGCCAAGCCATTGCCCCATAAAATTTGTTGGCCACAGGAGCTGCTGTACTTAGCAGGAGATGCTCTGAGGCAGCTGCAGGTGCAGAAAAGCTTCCCCTCCTTCCCACTTCTGGCAGGAACAGGGATGGATCCAGCACAGCCACAGTCTGTCCCTGCAGGACAACCCACACTCCATCCTTGGCAGCCTGCTCTAGATTTTGGGGGAGTCCTTTAAAATTTGAGGGGGTTTTGTTTGCACTTTTTTTTTCCCCACAATTAAGTCTTCCTTTTTCTAGCGAGACTGGGTTTGTGAGGATCATATCTGAGATTGACAGTCCTTGTCAGTAAGAGCAAAAATGTGGGGAAAAAGACGTCCTTGGAGCTTGGAATTTTGGAAGTTTTTGTTCTTTCCCAAGTATGTCTGTTTTTTTGAACTTGAACACAGGACCAGAAAATAACAAATTGAGTGGGAAGGCAAGAAGGAGAGAGGAAGGGAGTCCAAAAAGCCAAGAAAGCCTTTTAAACTCCTTCAGCTCTGGTTGCTGGGAATTGTGACAGATGAGCTTTTCAGAGCAAGTGCACATTTCCAAGGTGGATCCCACAGCTCCATCCCACCACCTGTGTCCCCTCTGATCCCTGCCAGCCCTTGGCTTCCCTCCCCAGCCCAGGTGGCCAGCTCTTCCCTGTGCATGTTCCTCCTTTTTGGAAAGGACTTTTATTGATTTATTAAGTTAAACTCAGCCTTTAAAATCTAGTTTTGACACATTAAAACCTGCCTACACACAGAGACAAGCCCTAAACACAGTGACCTGCCCAGAGCCCCCTGGTGTTCCTTTTCTAACCATATCAACTCCTACACTCACAACAGCTTCTGAACCTCTTAATCTCAGGACTAAACTTGCAAAGAGTTCCAGAAGGGTGAATCCTCTTGGCTCTGGACAAACAACTAAAGGCTACACACATTTTTGGCAACACAGGGATGGCTCTACCGGCAGCTGCAGTTCTGAATCTGCCACGTGAGGGGAGGACAAAGACCTGGGTGGTGTTTAGTCTGGAAGAGAGGAAACTGAGGAATGGATGTGACAAAGAGCCTTCCAATGCACAGGGGCTTATTAGAAGAGAGGAATGATGAATTGTTCTTCATAGTGGGAGAGGGAAGAGGAGGAATCAGCACAGCTCTAGCACAGACAGCTTAGGTCAGATATTAGAAAAACATTTCAGCCACGGCAGTGAAATCCTGGAACAAGCGACCTGGGAGTGCGGAATCTCCTCCACTGAAATTATGCAGACAAAATTGAGGTAAATACCACTTTACAGGCAACCCAGAAATGTGGAATTTCCTTTGCTGGAGTTTTAAAGAAAACGTTAAGACAAATGTCTGGTAGGCAGGGCTTAGCTACACTTGATCCTGTTTCATCCAGCTCAACAACCTCCAAGGTTCCTTCCAGCTCTCCCTGATTTATAGGGCAGGATGAGTACACCCACACCTCACTGCATCAGGCACTGAACACACACTGTGCAGGAGCCCTGAGGAGCTTAACATTAAAAAAGGAAATGGAGAACAAGACCCAAGACTCGCTCAAGTCTTCGCATATAAAACAAACCAGGAGCAGGATCATCTCTGGAATCTCAGAACTCCCAGCCCAGCCATTGGGGCATTTCCCATCAGCTGCCTGTAAGAGACCAACTCTCATCCAAACCTGTACCAGAGCCCTGTTATCTCCTTCTTCTCCTTTTCCCTTTGCTGAATGAAAGGAAGGAGAGCCACTTGATGGCTACAGTGCAATTAGTTGCATCCTGCTCAGCACGGCTGAAGTTGTGTATTTGCATTTTAATATTTTTCCTATTACAGACCTCCCTGTGCTCCCATAAAAAACACAGCCTCTAATCCCCTATTAACTGTATTTAGCAAACCTCAAGTGCTTCCTCCATTTGCAATCTGGCTGGGCTTCAGCCCCGAAGCACATTTCAGGTGGCTGTGGTCTAAACATTAACTCTGGTCTGGAGCGATTTGAATTACAAACCAAACAGACTGTAAATGGAATCCCAAAGTGCAGTCAGGGCTCAGGCTGGGAACCTGGCTTTGTTCTCCTGAGCCTGCAAAGCTACTCCTGCCCTGCTCCTCGGGCACTCCCAAAATGGGTCGTTACTCACCGAGAGGAAGTGCAGGTGTTACATTAAAGGGCTGCAAAGGGAGCCATTTGGTACCAACAATAGAGATTTATTACTCATAAATTTTTAAAATTTCCTTGCGTTCTGTGATTAAAAACACATCAGACTTTGATTTCCTAACCACCTCCTGTGTTTTGCTTCCAAATTTCTGACAGCCAGTTAATTATGAAGTTTTCAACTTATTTGCCAAAGTCTGCTGCCCGTGCATTCGCTGCCTTGCAGCTCAGGAAAGTGCTCAGCCACAAATATCCCCCTTTTCTACAGCTGCAACAGTTCTGACATGATGCACACTTTAATTACTCACATCCTCCACCGATACAGAAGCATCATCTGTTATGCAGGAGGCATCAGAGTGTTTCTAGACTCATTAGAAAAAAAGAAACACAGACCAAATGAAGCCCATCTTAGTACTCTGCTCACACCGAAAACTTAGAGGATAAATGGCATTTGGGAGACTGCTTTTAATAGGATGCAAGAGATGATGAGCTAGACCTTTAAATGACTAGATCCAAGGAAAGTTTGAATAACAGACTAGAGTTATAACAATAGGCAACAAATCTGCTGTTGTGCTCTCTTGGCAAGGAAGAAGCTGCTGATGTGGTAAAATACAGTTGGGAACATTAGATGATCCATCACTGAATGTCCAGGACTCAGGAATGCATCCTAACAGTCATGAGAGCTGCCAGTTTTATATTGCAGGCTGAAATCAATGGGAATTGTCATGTACTGGAAGTCAGGCATGTGATTCCATAGCTTCCTGAACCAGAGGCTGATGTGAGAAAAGGACGAGCATGTGCCCACACAAACTGCTGAACAACATTCTCCACCAGGCATGGACAGAGAATTTACATCAGTCATTCTGTCTTTTTTTTTTTAGAACAGGAAATATTTTCTGCTGACGGTTCCATGCCCTGTTTCTGTGCCTCAGTGGTGGAGGTTGGCTCAGGCAGCAGAATGAACACCCTTGCTGTGCCAGGCAGCTAAGACTCCATGTTAGGTCAGTCTCCAGCAGGGCTGAGCAACAGCACCATGGAAAACAAAAGGTGCAGGGACACTTCCACAGCTGTGCCCCAGCAAGGGCCAGGCACAACAGCCCTGCACCTCCACAAACACCTCGGCCTGGCTGTGTCTTTGTCCTGCTCTAAGACCCTGGAGCTGGAGCCTTTCCAGCCTCTGCTCGAAGCAAAAATTGCTCCAGAAAAAGCAAACTGAATTCCAAGTGATGCTGTCAGACACTTGATTAATGTCAACTTATGCCCATCATGCCCCTTTTCACTGTCCTGCTCCATGGCCTCTGTGCCTACTGGTACCATCCACATTGAATCCCCCCACCAAGGAGCTGGGAAGGCAGTGAAACCTTTCTGTGCACTGCCCAGGGTTTGTGTTTCAGGCTGACTTCGCTGTTGTACAACCAAGGTGGACAGTGATATTCAGAGCCACAACACTGGTTTTTTTTTCCTCTCCCTCCCTGTGGTTCCTGTGTTACAATTAATCTAATTTCTAGTGACCTGGCAAGAGAAGGCTTTCCATGTAATTTGGCAACGACATGTCGATGTGAAGCATTGGCTTCTACATGCCAAGACCTGGATTTTCCCAGCTTGGCTCCAGGTGCTAACAACAGGATGCAATGGGACCACCAACACCAAACACTCAGCAGTGAGAAGGTGTATTTTTAAACCATGGAAATAACAAGTTAAAGTAGGGTTTTGTTCTAGATTATTCCAGCTGCTTTAGGTCTTGGCATCGCAGCTAATCTGCAGACCCATGCTGGGTTTGCTATAATTTAAAATGTTTTATAATTATTTCATAATCCATTATCCAAGTACAATTATTTTTAGCTTTGTCCTGGATGAGAAGAACTTGCAGTGAGAGGCCCCAGCTGCAAGCAGAGGCTTAGGGTACCAGGCACAGGGTAAGAAACAGCCCTTTCCTCAGCCCCTTGCAGGGAATTTGCCTCTCTGCCCTCCATTTCTAAACCATCACAAACTGGCTGCACAAATATTTCCTTCAGGTTCAGTCCACAGTGCCTGCAAATCCCCAATTCTCTTCACATTTCAGGTTCAACTACTGAAACAAGGGACAAGTCCTTGATCACACAAAAAGAAAATGAGTAAAGCTGAATTTTGCATCGTTTACCTGAACCACCACCAAAGGAAAGCTCCACCTAAATATCTGTGGGCAACTTAAAGCAGTTCAATGGTCAGGACCAACATGAGTATTTGGCCAAGTTCTACAGAGTTTGACATTTCTTACAAAATTCTTGTGTCATTTTTTCCTCAAACTTGAAGAGAAAAGCTCAACTTTTGCACTCCCCAACCAGCCCAAAGGGCTGAACTGATGCAGTTAATGGCAATGTCCTGTAATGTGGGTGTCCACTGATGTAATGGAATAACCTGTTCCCAGAGGCTTTTCCTGAAATCTCCCTTTGCCATAGTGACAGCACCACATGGATGCTGCCAGTTTTGGCAGAGCATCAGCACATACCATGGTCCAGCATAAATTCCATTGAACATTCCAGTTTATTGGGGCCAATATTACTTATCTTTGACCTTTATTCCCTAAATAAAACTTCCCTTTAGGCAGGCAAGGGGAAAATGAAAACCAGCTATGAACCTAATAGACTCCTTAAGTTCTTCTCCTGCCCCTTTCATTTTCCTTGCACCCTCACACTCCTTTCCAGCCACATAATACATCCAAAGTATTATACAGGTGTCTACTTAGATCTGCTCAGAATTTCCAACTGACAGCTCTGATTTTCCAGCTGGAAAACCCTTCGGGTCTCGGTCATTTTTTTCAAGAAAAACAAAAACCCTATTGGGAAATTAAACTCAAATCCTCTTGGTTATGATGAGATGGCTGTTCAGTGGAAAGACATAAAAGTCTGAGTGGAGCAGGCATGGAGCACTGGAAAGAGATAACACTGGAGCCATTCAGATACTCACAGCCCTCAAGGGAGCTCTGCAGGCTGTCCCAGTTCCTCTCCACAGCCACAGTTCAAGTTGCCTCTAATTAAAGGCTTTGACTGGCTGCCCCTGAGATTTGGCCATGGATTTTATTGTCCTGTTTCTGCCATCCATGGACTGGTGGTTCCCATCCAGACTGATGGAAACTCTGCTTTAAAAGTGCTCTACAGCAGCACACAAAGCTCTGCAAAGACATGCATGGAAGCACTTTCAAAATGGGCATTTCTACAGAGTCCCCCAGAGCCAAGGGAACTTCAGCACAGAAGATGCACATCTTACAAGTAAGGAGGGGGAAAAAAAAAGTCAATGTGCCCAAGCCAATCCCAGATTTTCAGTCTGATTTTTGACTGCAAAGGGATTTCCTGATCAATTCTTTGCTACAAGGGCCCTGCACAGCACACACACTTTCCATAATGCTACAACTGGTTTATTGAGGGTTGTGGTCCCTTCTGTTCAGCAGCATCACTGTGCTGGTTTAGTCTGCAGAGTGGGCACAAGTCCCTTGGCAAAGGGATCTTCCCTCCTCATAGGAAACAATAATTCCTGCAAAAATACTTCCAGGTGGAATAACTGAGCCTGGGCTGAGGGGGTGTTTGATACCTGTAGCAGAAAAAGAGTATATTTTTATATGAATGAGACCTAAAAGTTTACTTTCTTTTTGTTAAAAATGAGTTGTTTGGCTGATTTGTTTTGTGGAGGATTTGTTTGTTTTTATGATCACTTAATTAATTTCAGTCCCTCAATTAGAGACTAGAAATTGTTTTAAAGAATGAACTTGGTCTTTCCATCTGGGCAACAGATCGAGAGCTCTGGACATTTATTTGATTATGAAGAACTCAAATCTGCCTCAGTGTTGTTGCCACCCTGCTGCAGACACTGAAAATGGGACCAGAGTGGCAGGAGGGGTGTGTGGAAGAAAAGGAGTGCTTTGGATTTAAAAGGTTTTGGCACCACTTTCAAGGTCTGTGACAAACTTATAAAATTTGTTTTATTAACCACATTAATGGTGCTGCTGAGTGAACTATTGATTTATTTAGGTCCTCTCCAACAAATTTTCAAAAGTCAGTCCAGCTATGAAATACAATAATACCTCAATAAATTAATTACTTGTGTCAGAAATGGAGGAGGGAACAAGGGAGCTGTCATGGAACAGGTGCTGATGTTTAAAAAATAAGATTAATTGCTACAAAACATTACCAAATGGAAAAGGAACCTCTAATTCATGTGGGAACTGGGCACACAAAACCTTGTGGAATGAACACTGTGACCTAAAAATTAAAAAAAACCCACAAAACAATAACAATAATAATAATTCTCTGATTCCAGGTGAACATTTCTAGAATAGGATGCAATAACTGCAGCACAGGGACTTGCAGAACTCCTGATTCAAGAGACCACCCTGAAGCCCAACCAGAAGCACCAAAAGGCTGATAAATCAGGACACTGACCCCTTTCAATAAATATTATGGGCTAGAGGTGGTCTGGGGTTTTGCAGAGAGGAGAGTTACACACTTGGGCCACTTGCCTTCAGAGCCACATGGGAACACTTGTCCCATTTTATTTTCTAGTGTGGACCTGGCAAGCAAGGAATGAGAGAAGCAAGAGATTACATCCCATCCAGAGGTGTGGAATGAAGGGATAAAAAGGCAGGTCTGTGGATATATTAAACACATAAAGGTATTGAAGTGCTGTAAGAAGGAGAGAAGACTTCCTTAAGGTTTTTTCAGGAGTGTTTAGGTTTTTAAATCCTTCAGGACTCTAAATCACCTCTGAGGTGTCCACAGAGTCACAAATGCTTTATAAAACCCCTGGTCTGCAGTGCTTGCCTTAAGTTATCCCAGGAATGAATCCAGCTCTCCCAAAGCCCAGCACAACACTTAAAATCAGTGCTAAGACTATGACCCTCCTTCCTTCCCTGATTTCAGCATGGAAAGATTAAAAAAGCTAATGGGAACCCCCACATTCCTGATGCTTCCTGGTTCAACACCAGCAGAGGCAACATCAAGTGTTAGCCCATTTTAGCACTGGAATAAGAACCATTTTGTCATTTTAGAATTCTCAGATAAAATTCATATCATTCTTTTTGAATCCATCAACTCTTTGCTTTCACCTGTGCTGGCACTAGGATTTCACTGTTCCTGTTTTTCCCCAAAACAAAGGCTGTATCTCCAGGAATTACTTTTTTTTAAAAAAAAACAAACCACACAGTAGAACAGCAGCAGCCACCACAAAGTTGGACATTCCACAACCCATGGAAGGGGTCTGGCAGTAGCAAGTGTTAACTGCAGGATTGCAGAGGGGCTACTTAACAGGAGCTACTTAGCCTGGCACTTCATGCACTGAGCTATTCCTGCCACAGACTCTGGAAAAATAGGGTTTGCCAACTCAAATAATCCAGGCAGGTCCCTCATGCACCAGCTGAGGAGCAGAGCTAAGGAAAACAGCATCGAACATCTTCCACAGAGAATCACAAAACCAGAAAGTATTCCTGACATCTGGGACACTCAGGGTGAAATTCCCACCCCGTGGAAGTCAACACCAAAATGCCCATGAGGTCAAAAAAGGCCAGGATTTCATTTTCAGATTCCACAAATAGTCTTGGACTCCTCTGGCTCGGAATGAAGGCCTGGGACAGCCAAGTAGGCAGCACAGGCCATTCCTAAGAAAGAATAGGCCAAATTCAACAATGCTGCAAACCCTGCAAGACTGGCTTACATCAGGCCTGGACCAAGCCCAAGGCCTTGTCTTGCTCTGCAGTGTTAAGCAACAGCTGCTCTTGGATTTGTGATCCTCATTCACAAATCCAGAGCAAGAAGCACAATCTTCCCAGATGGCTCTTATTGCAGGGGCACAGGGTTGCTGGGGTGCCAACCCAGAGGGCACGTGAGGCTTGGGAGACAAGAGAACTGATCCCAAAACCTGCACTATGGCAAAATCTCCATCAAGATCCTACTTCTCCAAAGACAAGTGCTGGGAGGTTTTGTGTGGGAGCTGTGTTTCCTCTTGGGAATTGCAACTGCTGCCTCTGCTGTCATCATTCTCTGGTGGTCTGTTTAATGAGGTGCTTTTGCAGTTGACACCGAAGGGCCGTTCCCATGGTGCTGAACCGCCGTCTGGGGCAGCGTTCCCCGGGATGCTGACTCACTTCCCATGCCACTGTCACCCTGCAGGCCATGGCTCTGGGTCATGCAAATGCTTGTCTGGCTGTCTTGTCTGTCTGTCTGTCTGTCTGTCCAAGCAGACTCCACTGGCATGTGGCCGACGTCACTCAACACACCAAGAACGTGCGACAGAATCCCCAGTTGTTGTATCTTCCCCAAAAGACAGGAGAACCTGCTCCACACAAAACCTGCTCCAAGAATCATCAGGGGTTTGAGGCAGAGTTCAGGCATTTCTGTCAACAGATTCACAGACATTGCAGAGAACTTTCCAGGATAAGAATTCTGCAGCTGGGGACTCCAAGCTGGAACCTGCTCAGCTCAATGTGCATCAGGCCCAAACCAACCGAGCCTGTGGGGTTACTTCAGATTTTGTGGGTATTTTTGAGATTGGACTCTCACTTTACTCCTCAACCCAACTAGAAGTGAAGCAGAAATGGCCTTGGCCATAACAGAGCTCAAACATCAGCCAGACATCATAGAACTACATTAGAATGTGAGACAGAGCTAGAACAGTGGCAGATTAAGAAAAGACTGGGAAGAGTTCAATGAAGAAGTACATGAAACAACCAAGAAAGTTTTCTAAACTCTCTCTCTTGGAAAAGAACTAATATTGAAACTGTTGGGTGATATTTACTCTGCAGAGTGATACACAGAAATAACGGGCTCAGATAAAAATAAGCAAACTCATTTTGGTTATGTTTAAATAACATCATATTCCTCAAACAACTCTCACACATTAACAGGAATCCCCCTGGCTCTGGGGTGTTATTTTAACCTACATCCCTCACACAAAAGATGCTGAAGGTTTTTTTTCTACTATGAGATAAAAGCAAGCAAGATAAAATATTCACTTTGGCTTTTTCTGCCCTTTCCTTAGGGATCAGCTAAGATTATCTGTGTGCTGGACACAGGGATGCCAGCACTGATATTTACTCCATTGATATTTTTCTATAATACTTGGAATGTCAACAAGAAGGACAGTCTTGTGAAAAATAACTTTATTTTCTGGTTTGCCAGGAGCCTCCCAGCTGGCTTTGAGGTTTCTCTGGGCTCCAGATAAGCATACAACCTTTCAGGTGTTTGTAAGAATTAGAATTGAACCTCCAAACCGTTTGGGGGTTCACCCATCTCTGCACACAACTGTGTGTACACAGTGCCCAGAAACCTGGCAGTGCCAGCAGGGAACACACACCTGACTTGCTGCAAACACTGGGTGACACTTCCTTTCTTAGCCACAGAGGAAAAAAGGTCTCCTCCTTGGAACAACTAAATTTGGGCAATTCTGCTGTTCTGTTCATGGTCTTTTATTTTATCTGAACTAACAGAGCTAAAACATAAATATCATGTACCTGCACCTGCAAAGAGATGACTATTAAAAGTCAATAGTTAATGAAAATTAGGATGTGCTTTTACTGCTGATTTTGGCAAAAAAAAAAAATAATCCAAGTAGAGTTTTTAAAAATACCTTATGTCTTATTTCAAAATACATTGTTTGCTAAACACATCCAACTGTCTTCCTGCCAACTGGTCTTTCATGAGGACAATCCACACATGCCTTTCTGGTTACCCTGGGAAAAAACACCCAAGAGGGAACAGTTCTGAATCCGTGGGTGGTTTCTCACCAGCGAGGGAGGGATGTCAGTGCTCACAGGCACAGCAATAGTTGCCCTCTCACAAGTGTGGTGGGTTCTGTTTTTCCAGCCTTGGCCATCGGGTCTGAGAGTTACCAAGGATTTTCCATCCTGACTCTTGATTCCAATCAAGTCCAGATGGTACCGCTCACAGTCAGCATTATCTGCAGACTGTGCAGGGGCTGGGAGAGCTACAAAGGCTTTGGGGTTAGGAGGGGTCAGCCTGATATCCTGAAGGAGTGGAGCTCAGCCCACCATTCCTGCACCAAACCCAGCCCAGACGGCTGAGCCACACAAGAGCTGTAAAAACACGGCCTATCTTGTTGGAGAGACCATCAGGGCACTAAATTTGCACTGTCTGCTGTCAAGATCCCCAAACTGGCTCTACTCTCCAGCTCTGTGGTGCAGGTCAGGGTTGCTCCCTCTCTTCCTGACTCCCTAAGATTCCTCCCTTTCTCAGCTCTGTTCTTTGGGGATTTTTCCTTTATTTCAAGCAGCTCTGAGGGTTTTGAAAGCCTGACAGTACTTAAAGCTGCAAAATTCCTTTTGTGTCTTGCTTTTGCCTCTTTCACTTTTGCATCATTTGGTAAGTTTTGAAAAGTTACAGGATGATAAAAGAGAAAATGGCATGTGCTACCACCCTCCCCATGGATATGGGGATATCAGAACCACCTAAGCAGGCACCTCTTTTCAACATCAGCAAAGTCCACCAGGAAAAGAGAAATATACATTATTTCTTTCTCCTTTTGTAAGCATAATTCTTAACTTCAGCCATTGCAAACCATGGAATATTGCACTGATGTATTCACAAATGGGTTTCATAAAATTCAGCAGAAGTATCATCACAGAGATGACCAGGAAAACCAGACAGACTGGGGGATGCTGCCTTCCACCAGCCTGGCTAAATAAACCAAGCCTGATCCAGTTATTATAGTAAAAGCTGTGGGCAAGGGACCAGAAAACTGGGGGACACCAATGGTTGACCCAAAGCCTTCCCAGAAGCACCAGCTCTGTGCCAAAATTTCCAAGATGAGAAGCTGCAGATGCTAATTTTTAGTAGCACTATTTCACTGTGCAAAGAGCTTTATCATATTTTTTATATGTTATATTTTGTTTTCTCAGATCCCTCCAACATGAAAGTATGGAAATTCAGGATATTTAGTTCTCACTCAAGAAAATAACATTTTCAGCATGAAGCAATTCCCTCCTTATCATGGCAGAAGTCTTAAAAACATACTTGATTTTCAACCTATGCATAGTCCCCGTGACACAGCTGCTAAAATCAGGACATCTGCTTAAATGTGTTTCTAAATCAACAACAGGATAAAAATTCCTGGAAAAAGCCTGGAAACCAATTTTTTTAACATATTTTGAAAAAAATTAGCACATCTATATTTGACTTTTATAGAAAACACAAAGAACAAATTAAGATATTCCAGACATTTTCTTCTTTTGGTTCTCCTGTGAGAAACCAGCTTTTTTATTTCTTCAAATCTGAATTTGCCAAGTCATTAAGAGAAGACTAAGGATTTTCACAGTTTGAAATAAAGCCTAAAAAAAAATAGAGAAAAGAGATGACCCTTATGGCATCTCTGAGCTTTCAGTGAAACCAAAGCAAGGAGAAGGTTGTCACAGAGATGTTGTGAGTCTTGACTAATTATAGGTCCAACAAAAAAAAAGCCAATGGCACTCTTCCCTTCCTTGGAGATATCCTTCCATTTCTATATTTATCCTGTTAGAGCTGATTAAGCTTTTCCAATTTTTGACATTCTACCTTATTTTTGATTCTGGCATTCAAGTAATGTTTCAAAAGTGTCCATGGAAAAGATAAGCAGTGGGCAGCAATAACTCTCACTGAGTTAAGCTTTATTCAGGCAAGGCCAATGGAAGTATTCCTGTCATTTCTGTTCTTAGAAGCTGTATTTTGTTCTGACTAATCTATTTCTTTGGCTATGTAGCATTTTTATTCCCTAAAAACATATTTATTGTTGGAAATCTTCAGCCACAGAACATCCACAGCAGAGAACTGAGCTCACCATCAATCCCACTTCACTGCTCTGCTCCAAAGTCACAAGTTTTTATCTTTACTGGCATATCATGCAGGCAAATCAAAGCTACACCACATGGTGCAGTAGCTGTACCTTTAATGAATGTAATTTATAGTGCCCACCTATGCTTGAAACACAACAGTCTCAGAGATATATTCTTTTTCTATATCACAGTATTTTAGCTAATTTTTCCCAACCAGAAGTCAGGGGAAGAACAAGCTTAAACCAAGAATGTTTTCCCTCCAGCTGTTACACAAGACACATCACTGTGCTTCACAATGTTAAACTAATTCAATTTTATGTCCAATACAGACATGATTTCCTTATCTACTCAAATGGATTGACAGAGCATGAGGCACTGGTTCTGTTTCACACTTAGAGTTGAAACACTGAAGATCTTTGGTGCAGCAAAGAACAACAAATCATAAAGGAAAAGCAGCTGACCTGGGAAAAGTGAGATGTGGAGAAAAGAAAGTTGAAGTGATCTGTGCTAATAAGAATTTCAGTTCACAAAATATTTGCTTAAGGTGGTTTGGGTTGAACTTTTGTTTTTTTCTGGATTTGTAAAATCAGTGGGTGAAAGGAACAACAGACCTCCAACAGCCAAGTGTGGACTCAAGCACAGCAGAATCCCCAAAAGGTTTGTCCCACATGCCAGAAGGCACAGAAGCCCCATGGCATTATGGAGAAAATTCCAAGGCTTTCAGCATAAACTCTTACAAACCCATGAATAATACCAGTAAGAAACATCAAAGACAGATACTGGGGGGTTTCCTTCTGAAGAACACTTGCTTTGGGCATATTCACAGCACAGGAAAGGATCCTGGACAAACACAGATCTACAAGATTGTCTACTCGAGATCCTCCCTCAAGGCTTCGGGGTTCATTACATCTCCTGTTGATTATTCCCATCCCTAGAACTGTCTGGTTGTTGCATATTCCTTCTGGCACTTAGCAGTGCCCTGGTCACACAGTGAGATCCTGCCAGAGGACAGCCAGGCTTGTCCCAGTCACAGACACTTCCCTCATTCACACCTTCCAAAAGCCTGCTCTCTGCTTTTATTTCCAGTCTCCTCTATTTCTCCTCTCTGTGCACTCACCAGGGCACTTTGGCATCAGACTGAGCACATTAGGTAATCCACAGATAGAAAATTCAAGCCATTTTCTCCCACTTCTGCTGCCCCCTTTTGCTTTTCCTGCAGTTTTTTCTACTCCAGTTCTCCTCCTACCCCTTCCTTCTCCCCACATTTGCTTTCAGGCATGTGAAGGGAGAAAGAAGGATGGAAAAATAGAGGGGCAGGGTTCAGCCAAGCTGGGCTCAGCCTTGGCAATGTGGACTGACTTGCCTTTCCCTGGCTGGTGGCTGGGGCTGTGCACTGTGCCATTGTCCCCCTGCCAGTGCTCCCCTCCACCAGGCCAGTGCTCATTAATGAAGCCCAGCAGGGCTCCAGTGCCCTTGAACCAGGTACCCCCGGGCTGGCAGCAGCTCCTCCTTAGACCACGGGAGGGAGAAGGCACCCAGGGCTGCCAGAGCAAGGAAAAGGCACCATTTCCCACAGGTCACACTGCCCCAAACACCAGGATGTGACACGGAAAACGAGGTACAGGCACCTGCAGCAGATGATTCAGCCTCACTAGATGGGCTTGTATGGTAGTAAAGGAAACTAATCCCACTGGCCTTAGGGAAACAAAGAAGTGCTGAACAGGTGCCAGCAGTGACTTGGCACTTCCAGTCACCCCGCAGTTCATTTCCAGTGCAAGCTGGGAGGTGCATACAAGAAAGTTTTTTCCTTTGCAGAGGTCTTGGAAATGACAAAGTCCAGGAGGAAGGAAACAGCTGGAGCAGCACCATGTGAGAAGAGTGTGATAGCCCCTGCAATCTCGCAGGGATGGCAGAGCCAGAGACACATCCCTGGGCACTGTAACCTGCATCCCTCCCAGCTCCAGGTGCAGCCACTGGCTGGGAGGGAGGTGAGCAGGGAGCAGAATTACGTGGCTACACCAAAACACCTTCACAACAACCACGGGGAACCCCTGCCACCAAACCCCTCTTTGAGAGTTAATAACAATTAGTTAATGACATTCCAGAGGTTTGCTCTGGAGAAAACAGCACTAATGGTGGGAAGCCCAAAGTTTATCAGCAGCTCAGTACTTCGAGCATGTCTGAAAGGGGCTGCTGGGTTAAAATCAAATGACTTTGAAATAAAGAAAATAAAACCAAAAATACGAACTGCACTAATGACCACAGATCTGAAATACAAATTGCAACAGGCCACTGCTGTTTATAATGTCGACCTTGCTTTTTTCTTGTTTTTTTTCATAAATCCGCTGTGAAGGACAGACATACCACCTACTGCCTCGTCCACCAGACGAGGGACTGAAGCTATTTCTGGCATTCGTTATGGTCCAGGTGGCCCATCTGGCCTGATTCACTTGGCCAGTTTTCCTTTCCATCTGGGAATTTTGACCCTCGTGCTTTCCAACTAATTGTATCACATTATCTCCTTTTTGTTCCCCACTTCCCTCGCTGCAAAAGGTTGCAAAAATCTCATGCGCTGTGTTAGAAAGTCTCAATTAACCTCTAACCTCGCTTCAGTGCATGCGGCTTGGGTTACTTCTCACACCCAACCGTGGGCCCATTAACACGTTGTCGTAAAACAAAAACTGTTTTGACGGGCTGTAATTGCTGCTAAGTGATGCCGAACAAAGGCGCTCTTGTCCCGGGGCTCAGCCCCGCTCCCAGCCCCGCTCCGGGGCTCGGCCCCCCCGGATCCCTTTAAGCGCCTCGGCCGAGGAGCTCCCCAAGGATATGAGCTGATGGAGGAGCCGCAAGACACCCCGCAAACCCGCAGGAAGATTTCCAGGGGTGGGTTGTGCCCCCTCTCCCTTCGTCCTCCAGCCGCAAATATAATTAGTTTATGTTCGCTGGAAAGGGTCGGAGGTGAGCGAAGGGCAGGGCCCTTTTTGTTTTTAGGCAAGATAGTGGAATAATTGCTTGACGCTCAGATCTGCAGGTGCTTTATGAAGCTCATTTGGTGCTGGCAGCCCGCAGTGAAAGCTGATTTCCCTGGAAAAGGCCGGATTCCATGTGACAGGGTTTATTTGCTGTGGCAGGAGTGATTGTCCATTCATGCCATTCATCATTACGGTACCTGTTACAGTCAACACTTACTTCAGCCGCCAGTCCTTTTAACACTTGCTCTGCTTCCCCCCAAAGGCTGGGCAGGACCGAGTCTTCATGTGCAATTCCCGAGGGGATACAAGGATGTCACAGGGGTTTGTGCCTGTTCTGCCCAGGACACCGGGAAAACCTTCACGGGCAGTGACAGAGACAGGGGACACCCTGCACGGACTGACATGAAACAACCCCAGCTGCGACTCCAGGCACCCTGAGAGAGGTTTCTTGGGAAAAAACAGGGATTTCAGGCCCAGGCAACCCCTCAGCCAAGCTGCAGGAATGGCAATATCCATTTTGCCAAGTGTGCTCACTGAGAGAGCTGTAAATACACACAATTTGTCAGACACAACGTGATAAAAGCCCTCATGCCAAGGGAAGGACAAAGACCGAGCACTTCAGAGCCCTTCTTCAGGCTGAAGGGAGGATTTTCCTGCAAATTCGTCCCTTGTGCCCATTCAAATTCAAGTTTCTTTGCAACTGACCTATCAAGAAGACAGATCCACCTGCTTGAAATGGCACACTCCAGTGCTCCCTGTGTTGCTCTAAAATGTTGCTTTCCATCTCGTTCTTAAATACGTGCAGTCCTTACACATGGAGCCGCCTCTCTGGCAGTGGAGGTCCCTAATGCCACAAAGTCCCTCCTGCTATTCAGCCTGACTCTTTTTGGTGCAATTTAATCTCATCACTACCTGTCCTTCCTTCAGCAGAACCCTGCCACACCAGATCTTTGTTACACAGCGTCAACAACTTCCAGAGCACAACCAGAAAACTCGTTGTCCTTTGTGCAAACCAGCCATGCTCAGTCCCTGTTTGCAATAAAATAAAAGCCACCCCATCTTTTTTTAATTCCAAACATCCCCCCCGTTCCTTCAAGTGTTCTAGTGGGCTGTTATCTTTGGTTCTTACTGTAAATAAAAGCTAAGCAGCTTCAAGCATTACCATTTCAAAGCAGCCTGCACTTGGAAACACATCAAAATAGCTATTCCAGATCCTCTGGAATAGCTGTTTTGGTTAATTTCCAGGCAGAGACAAGCTTTAAGATTTCACCTCCTGATGCTGCCTGCAAGGGGTTGCTGACCCCAAATCCCAGCTCTAACCTCCTGTGCCTGGAGGTACCACCTGGCCTTTAGGAAATCAAACTCTCTCACAGCCAACAATTACAGCTCAGACATTTCCACATCAGTATTTCTGGCCTACTGCACTCATTACAGCTTTATATCTTATTTAGTTATTTATCTCCTGGCTGGGGAACGACGTTTCTACAAACATTATCTGAGCCCTGATTAATAAAGCACAGATATTACCCAACCTGTGTCAACTGGCACCTCTCCATGGATCTGCACAGAGCTACTTTAATTTCTGTCAGGTGAGGACCTGGCCTGCCCAGGAGGGTGTTAACACAAGGCAAAGGCCAAATGTGTTTTTATCTGCAGTGATAAATGTTGCAGTACACAGTGCATGGAGGATATACCTTCTCAGAAATGTGATCTTGGCTGCACTGTGTTCTGGGCACAAGAGCTGGAAAAATGTAGATATTTTCAAGTAGGAGTGGTTAGAAATTGCCAACAGCTGTCAGTTGAGGCCTAAGTCTAAGCAATTTGTTATTGCCTAAGTAACAAGTGTCCAGAACGATCAGGACAGTTTAAAGAGACAAAAATCAGATCTCTGGCCCCCTTTTGCAGCCAGGGGAGGAGGGCTCTGAAGGGAGGCAATTGCAGGTGAAAGCTGGGCACCTCAGAGCAATCCAGAGCAAAGATAAGATAGTGCTGGCTCAAGATAGACTTGGGCATAAAAGGCAGAATGCAGCATTTCTGTGCCTGTTCTGGAAATCCCTTTTCTGTCTGTTCCCACCTTTCTGAATCATGAGACAAAAGTCACTCAATTCCTTTTCAGGAGATCCATGTCCCAGATATTTCTGTGATTAGACACTGCAATTTGTATAAACAGTGAAGGGAAATGATGCATTGAATGCATGTTTAATCTTTGAGGAAAATCACTCAGGGACAGCACTGAGGAGAAAAGGCAAGAGTGGCATTTGATTGTCAGATCCCAACTTTTTGCCTGTAGAGCTGCAGAGTTTTCCTCTGCCCCTTTCACCCCTGATTCACCAACATATTCCACTAAACTGCTGAAGCAAAGCCTATAATTAGGTTATTATCTTTAAGAGAGGAGTCTAATTGTAGGACAACAAATGCCAAGCACATGAAAGGTTATTTGTGTCTTAGGAACAGATGATGGTACCTTCCAACACATGCTCCTTGCCATGCCTGGAACACTTATGGATGCCACTTTCAGACAGGACTGAATCACTGACATCTACTCCAAAAGACATCTGGAAGTAGCCGATTCCATGTGGTGAAAAAGGAACGATAAATTAACTGCACAAACAACTCATTTTCCCAGCAGCAAGGGGAAAAAAAAGAGAAATAGTTCAACTGTATACAAGGGGATTTTCAGTCCAGAGGTAAAACATATGGGAACCAATAGCAGAGGTGGGAGGACAACTGCTGTATAGAGGATGCAGGGAATTCAAGCAAATTAATAGCTGTGGGAAGATGAAACAAAGATGACTCAATTGTCAGGCAAATAACTTTGTTCCCCCCCCCCCCAGCCATCATTACTAGTTATTTGATACAGATTCCCATTAAGTTGCCTTAAAAATAGGTCAGAGAAGTTGTACCTTTGGGTTGAGCAAGACCTGTGCTGCCAGAGGTGATGTGAGCCCAGCCTGTGGAGCACAGCTCGGGATGCACCTCCAGGGAGGCATCTCAAGAGACCTGCAGCTTCAATTAGTCTCCTAAAGCCACAAAGTGACAGCCTGAGCTCAGCACTATCACTTCTAAACTCAGAATTTCCAGGAGTTCTGCCCTTAGGAAGACTCACAGACCAAAGCTGCTATTTTTTTAAGCTGTTTGTCAAGTTTCGATAACTATCAGCTAAAATGGCAGTTCCACTGAAGCACCTTGATCCAGGTGCCTGACTGTGGGGACAGTGGGTGAGCAACATTATATAACTTATTTTTTCCTAAATCAAAGCCCTGGATCAAGCAATCAGATGCAAAGTTTAAGGAAACTTCAACTCTTGTGGCAGAAGAGTCACCCATCCCCTTTGCCAGCCCTCTCACACATCTGACTGGGTGACCTCCCACAGCAGCAAGATTGACAGAAGAACTAATGCCCTGTGTGAAGTGGTACAGCAAAGCCTCGTTAATATTCCCATTGCTAATCCACACACCTCATAATTCACACACACAAAGCCCTGGTCTCTTCCCCCTTCACTGCTCAGATGTAACAGATTGCTGCTTTAAGGAGGTCTCACATTACCAAGAGTTCAGGAGTATTACAAAACACACTCCTGGACATGAAGGAGGAACAGAAACCATCACAGAGTCTATTCACACAACAATGGATCAAACCCACAGTCATTTCCACAGCTGTTAGAATGACTGATCAAAATGGGATTGTTTTATTTTGTGTTTTCTCTTTCATCTAAACAAGCTTAGCTAGTAACAATATTGAAAGGCATCATCTCATTGTGAAAGAAAGAATTGACCTATTTCAAATGTTTCCTCCAAAATTCCAAAGGCCTTAGGAAAATCCCTTTTAAACACTTTCTCCCTGTGAACTTAGCTCATGCTGTAACTTGAGTTACCACCTCACACAGAAGAGGAATTCTTAATTTAAATGGGTGGGCTAACAAGCCCTCCTTGGCTGGCCCACAGACACGACATTGGAGTGGTGAGGAGATGAGAACTGTTGGTTCTCCAGTGTTTGCCCAGAACTCCTGCTGGGAAGGAGGAAGGACAACAAAGTTTTCCTGAATCCATTAAAACACAGTTTGTAGAGCTGTCTTGAAGGACTGGGAGCCTATGAATTAATTCTTTCATCAGGATTTCCAGGAGAACTGTTGTGTCATTTCTGAGCCCAAGAGAAGCTCAGCCTTTGGGTTACTCTCCTACCCAAGTCAAACAAGCTCACATCCCTTCTCTCCTCATGGAGACAAGCACAGAGAAGATCTTGCACAATCTCTTCCTCTTACTCATTGTGTGTCCTCAGCACAGCTGACCACAGAGCTGGGCACCACATCCAGCAGTTGTGGGGAAAATCCTTCTGAAACCTAAGGGAGTCAAACCCGCCAGCCCCCGTGTGTTCTGCCTGTCACCATAGGAAGCAGTAACTCCCCATGTGCATGCTTGAGTTCCCAGCTGCTTGTGTTTCCTCCAGGTATGCAAGCAATTCAGAACCTGCTCAGACAGAAGAGAAACTCCTCCTGTTTCTGCCAGCCCTCTCCTCCCATGTTACCAGAGCCTGACGAAACCAAACCTCCCCGCTGTGTCCGGCACTGACATCTGCTCTGCTGGCTGCCCTCACTCAGCTCCCCTGAACTCCAGCTTACAACTGCTTGCTTTCAAAAACAAGCAAGGAGAACCTCCCAGCTCCCACTTTCTGAGTTAAAATAAATAACTGGAAATAAGCTGCAAACACTTGTGTGACATCACATTAGTGCTGTGCGTTACAGGAGAACACTTGGGCAAAAGCTGAAATGTGGCTTTGGGGCCAAGTGCCTCAGCTCCTCAGTGGACTCAAACCAGTAAAGGCTCCTTCATCTTAATTTCTTCTCTTGTGGCTGCTGATAAACTCCTTGGAGTCAACAGCAACTTCATCATTGTCGTAGAAATAATAACCCAACATATTAATGATACCAAAATACTTCTATTGGCCCCAAAGCACTCTCACTGTCAGTCACCCCTCAGCCCCATTCCCCTCTCTGAGGCTCATCCAATTGTCCCAGGAATCAGTCTGATTTCTTTTTCTAAGCTTATATATAAGGGATGTCATAAAAGCAATCTGGTCCTTCAGATGGGCTGTGTTTTGGCCCACTGTACAGTCTCTTAACAGAGACACTTGGGCCAGGAAAAGGGATTGTTCCCCTCTACAGCAGCTCTGTTGTTCTGACCTTGGTAGACGAAATTACTTAGTTTGAAATGAAAGCTAAACAAATAAATGAAAGGCAATGCAAGACTCAAGAGCTTGCTCTTGTTTGTTTGTTCTTGAGTGTTAAAGGCTTTCATTTTTTGGGTGGATGGGGGGAGAAAAAGGGTGAATGACCATTTTTTAATGGTTAGAAATTTTTTTGTCAGAAAGCTGAATTTCCTTCCAAAACTTCTACAGACTATCTATTTATGCAGCTCTTGTCACCAGAACTCAGCATTTGTACAGTTCAGAGTAAATTTTATCTAGAGTCAGGACTCCTTGGCAAATGGGAGCAAGTGCAGCAGCATTCCAGCTTTCCCTGACCTTCCTACTTCATAACACTCCAAAGTGGCATTGCTGTGACCTACTGCTTACAAGCTGCTCCAAATCTGATTTCTTCCTCGAGGACTTTGACTCCTGTCAAAATCAAACATGGATTTTCTCTTTTAGGTATAATACAGTTGTTTCTGGGGTCTGTGTTTCATTCCTTATCCTCTTCTGCAGCAAAGCAGGAGAAGATTCAGACTGAACTGAAAAGATGTTCAGCAGAGAGACCGAGAGAAGGGATGAGCTGTACCCTGAGCAGGGAGCTGATTTCCAGATTGCCTCCCCTACTGAACACCCAAGTTCTTCAGGGCTCAAACTTCCCCAAAGAGAGCAGGGAACCTCATCACACTCCAAATGCACAGGCAAGGAGCTGCCTGGGCACTCAGTGAGAGCAGCTCTGATCTCTTTGCAAGGTGTGAAGTGGGGCCAGTTTTAAACCTGGAAGCATCTGCCACATATTCATCTGTAATTGCTCCAGGAATAATCCAGAGATCAATAATCCTGTTAATCTCTCTGTCATCAGCCTAACCTTTCTCCCAAATCCCACTCCATGAAGTAGAATACAGAGCTATTTTGAATCATCTCTCCTGCCACAACTCTTGGGCAAGAGCCAGGGTTTACTGAGCTGGCAGGAGTGGGGTCACACTCTGGAATGAGTTTCCATTGGTGCTCATGGGGATGGGAGGAAAGACATCCCTTAGAGCTTCTTGGCATTTAGGAATAAAATAAAACAACCCATCCCTTGTATTAATTGGCATCTCCCTTGGGAGTTATCACAAAGATAATCCTCTCCGTTTTATCTACTCCCAGTTTGGTTCAGACCATGGGTTCTGGCCTGGCTGCATCCACTCCCCCCAAGGGAATCACTGTTTGCAGCCCTGGCCCTGGTGAAGGAGCAGCTTTAAGACTCTGTGCTTCATGATTTTAGCCAAACTTCTTCTGTTCAGAAAAAGGTTGTGACAGAAAAGCCACAACTCCAACCTGATCAGTTAAGCTGCAGTCACCAAGGGGGAAAAAAAGCAAAACTCACCATCATTAAAAAGAACCCATTTCTGCCTCCCTGCTTATTGAGTTAGACCTTTCTCCCCAAAACACTACTATTTGTTTTTTCAACTTGTTATATAAAAGCTGTTCCTTTGAGGGAGCACCACACATACAGAGATAATCACTAATAAATTGCAAGGCTCTGGATTTCACAAATTAATTCTGGCTTAATCTTGCCAATCATAATCTGCCAACAAGTTCTCAGGTCTAGCCATCACATTTTTAGTCCCACTAAAAGCAGGAATTTTAATACTTATGTTGCAATTCCATATAATAAAGACTGATGTTTAAAAAACATTGTCATTGTCATAAAAATATTTAAAGTAAGTTCAAAGGCTTTTACTTTTGTATTTCTAAAGGAAATGATTGTTGTTCTTCCTGGGAAATTCAGTTGGTACACCTACCTAGAACATAATTTGTTTCTATTTTCTTAATACCTATAAATTGTATTTGACATGTCTTCCTTTATTAAGCTCCTAAATTTGTCCTTGAGTAAATGTGTGCTTGTTTAAAGTCGTTTAACACAGTGGTTCAAAACCACTGGGGCTGCCAGGGCAGCATTTTGAACTTTCTGCTCCCAAGAAATGTGTGGCCTTGACCTTGCCAAACCCCCCTGTTTTATGTTTAAATGGTCACAGATTTAATAAAAAGACTCAGCATTAACTACCTCCTTTACTTTGCTCCTAGTTAACAAAACACTCCTGTGTGCAGTGGCTGCTGTAAGAACCGAATGAGTTATCTAGGATAATCTGCCCACATTAGCAAATGGTGTCCCACTAGGTCAATAGCGAAATTAATTGTGGGATTCTTGTCAGATCCACATTGTTTGCTGGCGCAGTTGCAAGCCAGTCAATTAGACACCTTTCAAGGCCCTTTGCTGGTCTAAATGTAGCTAATTGCTCCAGTTCTGGCCGGGGATGATTCATCTCCCAGATGGCCCGGACCCCTCAGCGCTGCTCAGCTCCTACCAGCACATACCCCCAGCCCACAGGACATTCCTGTGAACAGGATATTTCTCCTCATGCCTCCCTTTTATCTGATTAATCCCAAACAAGGAAGGGCTCCCGAATCACGCTGGTGACACGGCAGCTCCTGTAGGTCTGCTGGCTTCCCACACACGAGGGCCTGGCCATGAATGCAGCCCCTTTGTCTGTGCTCTCCAGGTGCAGCACCATTCACACTTGAGCTTGACAGCACAACGTAACAGTTTTTATTTGCTGCGCTCCTCTGTCAAGTATTCTTTTCTCTTCTGCTGCCTCCTCATTTATCCATGTATCAGTGGCAGGACTGGCCAAATTGAAAATGAATGAAGCACAAAGAAAGACTGGAGTTTCCACAGTGACGGTCAATGGGAAAACACTGCAGGGTTTGGTTTTTTTGAGAGAGTCCCCAAAGGTCATTGGTAGCACTTGGAGCTGTGAGTCCCAGAGGAAAAGACCAGAGCATCTGGTCCAGTGGTTACCAGCTTTCAAGGGGAAATCCTCATGGGCCATGGTTGAAGAGCCATAGGGGAAGGGATTAAAAATATAATAACTTGAAATGTCTTCCCCAGCTCCCTTTGTCCATGAGCAGACTGGGGAATACAGGAATGGAGGAGCCAGGGACAGCCTGGTAACTCAGTCCCTGTGGAGCAGGACACAGCGTTGTGTGTGGGAGGTGTGCGCTTCCACTCTCGGTGGGTGGCTGCAACATGAAACTCCAACTCCATGTGGGGCAGCACTTTTGGCTACATCAAACCTCAGCGAGGCTTCCTCCCTCACCTGCCATTAACCCAGGCAGCCACCGGATGTCTTCATTGCTCCATGCCAACACCCATGGAACAGCATTCCCTCGGAGTGGGGAATGAGCTCTCCCAAGGATGAGGATACATGAAGTGACACCTGGAATGTCACAGCTCAGCTCACTTGAGCATCACCCCTGGGCTTTAGTAGGCACTGATGTTTGAGGAACAGGTTCAACACACAGGTTCCCCTGTCCCTGGGACCTTCACGGATTGTCTGAGCTTCTCCATCAGCAAATTGGAATGCTGGATATCCCCTGCCTGCCTGTGCAAATGTCAAGAGAACACCACAACATCCGGAGAGCATTTGTGATGCTGAGCTTCCGACTCCGCTCTGTACTACTCTTGCCCTGCCTGTACCTCTCACCCCTCCACCCCAGCTGAGCACATGACACCACAGCCACCAAAAGGAGCAGCACTGCCCACCTTCAGGAGCTGGTGCTCACCCAGCTCTGCACATCTGCAGCTTCAGAAGTAAAAGAAATGGGAGGAAAATGAAGGATGTACCTACAAATACACTACTTGTAACTTGGGGGTAAGGCAGAGACCAGCACTGAGCTGGGCAGCACCTCTGGGAACACACAGAGCACCCACCTACTGTCTCCCTGCAGGGCCCTGGAGTGTGTCTGGCAGATAATTCATTTATCCAACCCCTCTTTTCATGTTTTTCCTTGTCAGTCTTCTTTCACCCTTATCCTCTGTTTTACTAGTGTTTGCAATTCTGGATCCCACTCCTCACACTCTCACTGCCTCCCAGGAGCAGTGCTGGGCACAGAGTGTCTAAAAATCCCTCCGCACATCCTGAACTCTGTGTGAAAGAGGAGAGAAAGTTTCTCTCAGCTGCCTGCTCATCCTTATCACATTGTCTGCACAGCAGCTCATGCTGCCAGTCGTTATTGCCAGGGCTGGGCTGGAGATGCTGCAGAACAGTTCCCTGGCAGCAGCTCCTCCCCAGCTTTAGTGCCTTCTTTCCCAGGATATGTGCTGCCAGCACCTGGCTTAGGCACACCTGGAAATGCCTGGAAATACCCTGTACCAGTCAGGTTTGCCAGGGACACACTCAGGTAGGAAAGACTGAAGAGATGTGCCTCAAATACCAACCCCAAAGTAACACACAGCTTGAGTAAAACATGGTTTGGGGCTCTCAAGAGGCCTCAGCATAACATATAAAGAGATTTATCTTTCTTATCAAAACTATTCATATGCTAACAACTGCATATTTGTCTAAGTGCTTTCATATGGTTGGGTCTGTCTGATACATCAGCCATTCAAAGCCCTGCTGACTCAGAACTTTCCTGGCAATTCCACTATCCCTTGGATCAACTCTGCCTTTGGGGGAGATGTAAACTCCTGCAGCACTGGGAACAACCCACTTAAGGTTTTTCAGCTGTTATGGACTCCCTTGGTGTGTCAATTCCATTCACTCAGAAATCACAGCATCAGCAAAGTCCCCATCCCATTTCTAATCTTTCCCATACCATTGTACGTTAAGTCACCAGCATTATTTTCTTGGTGCAGCAAAATAAATAAGCAACTTAGACACATTTCTGCAGTCCTCTAATAAATTTCTGCACTTTTAGTGAGGTGGTAAGCCTGCCTCTGGCTAACAGATACACTATTTTCATTTCTGGATTCCCAGTGACCTTTCTATGGTAACACCTTGAGAGGTCAACTGCACAGTATTTTAAGTCTGTGATCATATTTTTTAATAATAGAATCACTTTGTTTTAGTGTGTTATTGCTCCACTGTTATCAAACAGCAAGGGAAAATAACTTCAGTGTGATACTCCCTAACATGGACTCTGACTACTATTAGTAAAATTGATGACACGGTATCTCTTAATTTCATTTTCTGGCTGTCTTTCCTTAGTTATTTAACTTGTTCTGACTGATGTTTTCTGCATCACGCTCCCAGGTTTTCAGGCATTTTTCTCTGGTTTTCTTTTCAGATGGAAAGTTTCAGGAACTTCCTTAAGCACTCACCAAAATTAAATAATAATTCAGTCTTTTGTTTTGCTTTTTAAGACTAAAGCTAATGAGAAGTAGGTCAAGCTGACCCCTGTTTTCCCAAGCATTATCCTTGGAATCTGTTAGCACCTTGTATCTGTTCTTCTGGTAGCACTGCATTGTTCACAAGCTCTCCAAGCACATCCTCACATGCCAATTATGCCAAACAGACCAACTCAGACAGGAGAGACCATTCCCAAATTTGAGCTTTTTGGGGTAGCTATTAAAAAAAAAAAAAAGGAAAAAAGCAAAACCACAAAAAACTGAACATCACCCAGATCCACTAATTCCCATTTCTTTTTGGCTCGTTCCCAGGCTGTGTCTCAAGCTTTGAACAGGGACTAATGCAGAATACACACACAGAAGTTTATTATTCCACTGCTGCTCAGAGAGTTTAATGCCAGAGAGAGAGAGCAAGGCAACATGTGTAAGGGCACAATGGCCCCTCACAGCAAAGTTTTGCAATTTCAGATGAAAAGTAGGTGTTCTGCTGTGCTGACAATTGTAATCCTTGTTACAACAAGCAGGGCTACAAATCCCTCGGACACCCCTGGAGCTACACCTCCTGCAGTGCTGTGGGACTCCCTTGTCCCTCCCCAAGGGAACACAGCCCTGGCTCTCAGCTCCATCTGTGCAATACAGGAGCTGTTGTGGCTCCAGGGTCAGCAGCTGACCCCACTGACTTCCCTGAGCTGCCAGGGCTCTGGAAAGGCGTGGCCGCTAAGGAACACTAATGCAAAGCCATTCCAGGATCCAAGCCCTAAGAACAGCCCCAGCCCACACTGCCATTAACCCTTTTGGGCAGTCAGACCCTGCACAGGGGCTTTGGGGGTTTGATTTACACCTGCATTTACACATAAACAGCAAAGACCTCTTTCTCCATTTCCTCCTGACAATTGGTTTTCCACCTCTGAAATTTTATAGGGAAAAGGCAGAAAAATCACAGGAACCCAAGAGGAAAACCTATTTCTGATGGCACAGAACCAGGCCAACACCTGAGAGCTGTGCCACCACAGGAGACCAGACTACAGGTGGAATATTCCCTCCCTAGGAACAGAGGGAAGCTTGGAAACCTGTGCTAAGGAATACACTTCACCCTGGAACTGGATATTCCACTGACACTCAAGTTCTGAACAGTAGAATGAATCCCTGTTCCCACAGATGGGCTGTGTAAGGTCCAGGGCAGCTTGGAGAAACCACTGCTGTCCTGAAGAGAAAGCTCATGGCTGGATATTCCTTGTGGCCATGAGAAAGCTGGGGAATACTTGGGTACATTTCTTCCCTTACAACTGAGCCAACACAGAGAACTGAATTAAAGCTGAAATCAAGTGTTGGTCTAAAACTTGTTCAGAGCATCTGCTGAGGGTTGAAACCCTGTTTTTTTGCATGTCTTGCCTCTGTATGGTTTGAAATGGGAGAAGCAGCAATACAGCAAGTCAGAGAACTGCTACCCCAGCAGAAATCTCTAATGATATTTTCAGTCTGGTGGCAAGAGACAGAGCACAAAGTGCTTGAGAATTTTGCCCCAAAATGAGAAGCAAGAAGGGGAGGCTGCAAAATTAAGGAAGTTTAAATAGGAGACTATAAACTCACTCCTCCCAGTACAGAAAACCTGCATAACTAAGGAGCCTGCACTGCTTTGCAGGTGAAGGGCACTGGTCTGAATCCAACCCAAGTGGGAAGGACAGAGCCACTGCCCTCTGGCCACAGGCTCCTGTGGCATGGGCACAGTGAACATGGAGAAACAACCCCAAAATCTCAGTCACACACAGTAATTTCATCTCTGCTGGCCTCACTGCTGGATTAAGGTTGGGACATGAGGATGAAGGTGCACCAGGAGGGACATGGAAGAAGCCCATGGAATTGCAGGCCACTAAACCCGCAATGCAAACAGATCAAGCTGGTCACCTGGCACAGGCTCCACACAGGGAAATTCAGGCAAAAATTTGATTGCTGCAAGCAGAAAAAGTACAAACCCATGGATTTTTACACAGTTAAGTTGATGAGACACCCAAAAATCAGAATACAGTGTAAATGATCATATAACACAATGTCATTCACATGATTATTATTCCACCTTATATTTTCTTTCTTTGTGTCAACAGCGCCGGCGTTTCTTTTCCACTCTGTTGCAATCCTTTCTTTCTTTCATGAAATGTAATTACATTTCCACAAACATCATGTCTGCAGAGGGAGCACTGCAGAAAGCTGTTAGCCCAGAATCCACCCTGCTGTGCTGCCAGACTCAGAGCACATGGATTTTCCCAAGGCCATGAGGTGTCTCATTTTGCCCAGTTCTCCCTTTGGTGAAGGCACACGTGCAGACACAGACACAGCCAGTCTGCAAAGGTGGCAGCTCATAAGATCACCAGGTTTAGTTCCCTCCCACTCCCAGTGACATGCAAGTCACCCACTTTATTAGGCTGGAAAAGAGTATTAAATTCCAAACAGCCATGGGACTAGAAATTGGTATTAAAAGAATGAGAACTGCTGTTTCCATGGCAGATCACCCCAGACCTGCTGCACTCATCTGAAAGACAGGACTGCACAAATATTAGCACACATAGCAAGGCTTTTCCCATTCCTGGATTCCTGTGGAACCAATCTGGAATTCTGCCCTGCCTTTTTCATTACAGTGTTTTTGCTATCTCCTACCACCTGCCACCTGAGTGAGCCACCAGAAATGAAAGCCCAAGTCATCCCAGGGTAAACTTTGTTATTCTTTATTAATGCTCTATAAATCAGTCTTGTTGTAAATCAGGGAATGTTCATTAATCAATTCTCAACAAATATTTTATTTGGCTGAGAGTGTCAAATGGTGGAAGCAACAAAGAAGAAATTAAAACCATGTGCCAGCAGCGGGTTCATGACTGCATGCTCACGTCAGCAAAGGCTCCCAACTGCACAAATAATTACCATAGATCATGGGAACTTTCATTAAATAAAACCATGCTGAAAACCAGTAGTAGGATCCTTATAAAACACACATGTTTGTGTACCCAGGACAGCATTTGGTGCTCAGTGAACGGCAAACTGGGGAAAATGTGGGCAGAATTTTCCCTGCTGGCTTTCTACACACAGACACACTAGAAAACAGTGAGTGAAAGCCCCACCTCTAGAAGGTTGCTCCATGCACAGAGCAATGTTGGGACAGACTTTTGGGCCAGACTATATTTCTGGGTGACTGAAGCTCAGGGATAAGCAGACTTCACTCCTTAGCCTGTTCCTACCCACTTATTCAATCTTTGATAAGCCATTTAGAACAAAGTATTTAAATCTGGCTGAGACCAGTTCATCAGTCATTGATTGATTAATCAACCATTCATTGATTAAGAATACAGTCCCTTGAGTACCTGGAACCACCTGGGGTCTGGTTTCCTCAACACCAAGTTAGACAACACTATCTATATTTACAAGCCTGTAACAAAATGCTGTGCCAAGAGCACAACAGCAAAACAACAGATCAGTTCCCTGTGCAAGACACCTCTGAGTGCTCAGTCACTGTCACTGAAGGGCTCTACAAAAGTACTTTGGAAAAAGGAACCATCACATTTGTCACATGCAAGAGTCTAAAACAGAAGGGACCCAAGAGCTGGGGCAATGTAAGAAAACAGTCACAGAACACAGACAGCAAACCACATGAACCACATGAGCTTCAAATTCCAGCCAGGGCCCATCTGTAGGTCAGTTTTCTTCCTTTTCCACACTTGTGTTTACTGGTATTTATATTGCAGCAATTCCTAGAGGTTCTAAGTGATATCACAGTCCTACTGAACTAGACAACATAAAAAATAAATACAGCAAAATAAAACATATGGAGAGCATCTCCAGGCCATTAGAAATTAAAGCAGAGAACACAGGGAGAAAAAGCTATATAATAAGCATGTGATAAGCAAAATGAGTAAGTCAGTGAAAACTGGGGAGAAGGTACTGATATAGGCTAGATAAAAAATAATGATCATTAAAGAATTGGTTGAAATTTGGGTAACAAAACACAACCAAAGTGAGGATCAAAGCTGGAGTAACCCCACTGACTGTGCAGCCACTGTACAGCACAGCAATTCTTTGCACTGTTCCTCCTGCTGGAGGAATGTCCTGGGCACACTCTGGTCACAACTCTCATCCCTTCTAACATTTTCCAATCACAGTAAGTATAAAAATGCATCTCTGACCTTTAGGGCCATAGGGAACACGGAAACAAGCCCTTACAAAAAGGCTCAGAAGGCAAACAGAAAGAGAGAGCCTCCCCAAATTACTCATAGAACACCCTTGAGTTTTGCCAGATAGATTTGCTGGGGCTGCTGGGGGCTGACCCAGTGCACTGGAAAGCCTGAGGCTGATTCCAAAACAGGCAAAATTCCTGCCAAACACACAGCAAGGACACCCAAGCACTTCCTCAGCCTCTGGTTTTGCAAGTTCCTCATATTTAAGTTCCTGTGCACTAATGGTTATCAAATGGGTGGCTGTTCATTTTGCACAGGAAAGCCCACCCTGTGGAGCTGATACTTCAACTATTTTAAACAAATGTTATCCACAAACTCCAAAATGGTGCATTTGCCAGGGCTTTTATACCCATTCAGATGCACAGGGAAAAAACAGATAGCAAAGAAGATAATTTAAGCCTTGGCATGGCTGGAGTTCCATCTCTGAACTTTAGCACCTGATGTTTATTAATGAGTTGTGGCCTGAATGTTGGCAGTGTCAAAAAATACTCTGCCAGGATTTTAATCAGAGAGAAGCACCAACTGTACCTATAGAATAAACTGTGATTTGCTGCACAAAATTGGGGCTGTGCAAAAGCCCCTCCTGATGTGCAGCAGCACAACAGAGCTGGGCAGGACTGAAAGCCCCTGACGTGCAGTGAAAACAAATGCTGCCCTCACACAGGGCCTGCTGCACATAGCACCCATCTGCTGATGAGCTGCATTGATTCTGTGAAGTGTCCCATGAAATAGGCCTTCAAAGCAGCAGCAGCAAAGAAAAAAACCCACCCTGAAAGAGGACAACCACTGTGAAAGCCACAGAACCTTCTTTGTGCCCACGCTCTCCCCTGCGAGCCGAGGGACGGAGGGAGCCCTGGCTGTTCCCCACGTCTCGTGGTCACCTCCCTCATCCACCTGACTCTGGATCTGTATTCTGACATTTCAGAGCCCAGTTTACCCCTTGGAATCACTTGGAACTTCTGCTGGCACCAGGCAGAGAGGTGCTGGATTAGCACAGCTGTAGGTGGCTGGTGTAGGTCTCCATCCCACGAGGAGAGGAGAAGTCCTTTCGGAAAGTTTCCAGCTAAAATAAAAAGCCGGTTTCAAAATAATTAAGTTTAATCTGCACTTCCCTTCCCTGCCTTTTTCACAGTTTTTTTCCTAAATTATCTGAAGAGAGGAAGGAAAGGAAAAGGGGGAAAATTCCACAATGAAAGGAGGAAAAAGCCAAATAATAACATCTCTAAGGGATGTTAAAAAGTAGCCCATGCAAGTGCAGCCTACCAAGTCTGGGCTTTCTGTCTCTGCTTGCTCATTCACAGGGCTGCCATCTGTGCAATTTTCCCCACACACTTCAAGCACACAACTAGAGATGTTGAACTTTATTTTCCCCTTACTCCTGTGGAAAATTGGATTTTTAATTAGAGGAAAATGTCTATTTTCCTTGAGCGTAGTAATTACATTTTTCTTCCCCCCTAGTCACAAAGCTCATTTGTGAAAAGTTTTACCTGAGTGTTTTTGTTTGCCCAGATTGAGGTGGGGGGGTTGGTGGTGGTGGAAATAAGTGAGGGCAAGAGGGAAATTTTTCTACATTTTTGTTTTTGAATAAAGACTGGATTTCCTGAAAACGTTGAGACACAGTGTGGATAAATCTGAAAATTACTACTAGTGAACACTCTCAGTCCATGGGATAAGCCAGCCCATTCTTCTCCTCCCTGAACTCAGCTGTAACTCCCCAGCTGACTCAAAAGATCACTTGTGTGCTGAATTGCATAGTTTCTAATGCAGACCTTCCCTGATTTCACATTTGTCCTACAAATCTTCCCAAAAGAGCTACAAGAACCAAAATCACCGAGTGCTTTCAATCCAGGAGCAGGGAGTTCACTGCCAGCAATCCCAGTCCCTCCAGAGCAATATAGGACTATAAATATGACAAAGAGGAGAAAAAAGGTTCAAATCCAGACCCTTAACCAACAGACCTAATCTGAGTTCAGTTTTGACTTCAGGATGTTTGGCTGAGGCAGAAAACATCCTCAGAAATGAAGCTGCATCTGAGCTGCTCAGTCTTACCCATCCCATTTCCACCTGCACATGGGCTTTGCTTCCTCTTTCACACTCCCCTTTCAGATGTGGAAATAATAAAGGAGAAAGGAGACACCACTGCTGTTGTTTTCTAAAGTGTACCAGCTCCTTCTGAATTTATTGCCAAAATCTATTTTTTGGCAGGAATAACAAGAAAGGTCAGACAGGAACACAGCTGCAGGTGTGCAGCTCCAATCCACACCACTGCTTTGTGTGGGGATCAAGGGAAACACCAGGGTTTTAAACCCTGCCTAACAAGCCAGAGGCTCTTTTATCTCTGCTTGAGGGATGTTGGAGCTGCTGCCCTATTGGATACATAGGACTGGGAAGCTTTGTATTCCAGCTGATCCATACATCTGCTCCTTTCTTCTCTGGTTTTCTTTGCATATGGTGTTGGAAAAGCAAAGGAGAACAAACTCATCTGAAATCAAAACCAAGGCAACACTGAAAAGAAACTACAGTTAGGGTTTGATATTTTCACTAGTACAAGAAAACAGCAACAAGAACAGCNTAGGACTGGGAAGCTTTGTATTCCAGCTGATCCATACATCTGCTCCTTTCTTCTCTGGTTTTCTTTGCATATGGTGTTGGAAAAGCAAAGGAGAACAAACTCATCTGAAATCAAAACCAAGGCAACACTGAAAAGAAACTACAGTTAGGGTTTGATATTTTCACTAGTACAAGAAAACAGCAACAAGAACAGCCCAAGTGTTGTGAGGTAGGAAGAAATATTGACACTTTCACTGAAAAAAAAAGACATTTATGTAGAACTTCTCCTTTGCTGATGTCTCACTTCAGGCCTTACAGATACCATTTGGGAGTGGAGCAGAACTTGCACTAAGTATTTGGGAAATTTACTGTTTGTTACTTGGAAGAGGAAAGATCTAAAACATGGCAAGAAGGAAGAGATCTAACAGGAGGATATCCTGAGCAGAACAGCCAAGTGTCTCTGCAAATCTTCCCCAGGTTCCAGCTCTTGAAAATCTGAGTCTTCAACCAAAGTCACAACCTGGAAACACTCCAAGCAGGTGAACCTCGAGCTTCCTCCTAGAAAAGCCAGCCTGAAAGCAGAAATGTGCCAGTTCTGCCCTAACCATTTGGCCAGTGACCTCCAACAAAACTACAACCAGCATTATCCAAAATATAAACTAAATATATAAACACAGAGACCAGACTGTGCTCTGCTACAGGTCCTACCAAATTGCCATTTTTGTAAGTATTAGAAATATTCTTTTAAGACCTCTTAGATTCAGGAGGCTGTGGCTGAAGAATAAAAGTTGTCCCTTAGTTATTTAAATCACCCTTGCTCCTGAAGCATTAATGTCCTCAGAAGCTACCACACCTTTTCTTGGCTGGGAAACCAAGGCACAGACTTGTCATTTGTCCAAGGCCATATAAAAATATATTAATAGTGGGAATTTATGTCATGGCCAACATCTGGTGTAGATTATTTACAAATAAGTTGGCTCTCTGAAATAAAAATAATAGTTTTTAAGTTTGTTTACTAAGTTGCTGCATGTTGTTTCCACTATTTTATTAAGAGCACATGGAGCCAGGGTTCCAAACAGCAGCATTAAAAATAGCCTAGGATTCATGGTGGATGAAATTCAAGCTTTGGTTTTGATAAGCATCCAGAAGTCAGGATTAGCCAAACTTCCTTGGTCAGCCAAGAATTTATAGCAAGACATTTATTATGGAAAGCTCGGGTATGAGAAACCTAAACAGAAGCAAAGCCAGAGGCTTCCAGACAAATCCATCTGCCATGTGAGGATGGCAGGGGCTGCCAGGGCTCAACATGCAGGACACCTTACAGGAGTGCTGGGAAACCATCAGCTACTGGGGTTAGAACAGAGCACAGGAACAGGGCAGTGTGAAGGGAGACAGAGGGTTTCCCTTGGGAACCAGTTCCCAGGGATTGCTTTTTGGTCAGCCTTTATCCACTTTTGCCTGTAAACCTGACTGCTGTGCATGGTCACCATGGACAGGCTGTACAGCCTCTGCGCTGAGGGAACCCTTGGCTTGCTGGAATTGGTGTCAGCTCTGCCCCAAAACTCAGCCTTTTGGGCACCAAGGGGTTTGTACACTTGTCCAGAACAGGGTGTTACTGATGTCTTGCCACCAAAAGGCAGGAAGAAGAAGAATTAAAAAAATCTAAGCAGCTTGATGTGAAGAATTGAAAGAGGGTGAAATGTGCTTTATTACAGAGGAGTTGCAAACTGGTTTGCTTGACTGAAGATTTGTATCCAGTTATGACACCCTCTGACAATGGCTGGAACAAAACATTTGCTAAAAGCCCCCACAATGAGTTGAATGAGAATATCCTGGAAGTGCCAAAAATGGACTGTGTCCTGAACTAAAACAGGACCATGAGCCTAAATAAAGAGATGTGGCTGGTGGCTGGCTGCTCATCCCCCTTTGCTGGCTCCTCTCAGCCCAAGAGAGAAGCCTGCACACAGGAACTCCTTGGGCAGGTCCAGAGGAGCAGCTGCCAGGTGTTCCCAACACCCAGATCCATGTATCTCCCCACAGTACCACAGAGTTTCAGATGAGGATGTTGCACAAGGATTTGCCTTTCCCCCTTGAAATACCTCAGTTTGTGGCTATGGCAGGAGAGGATGATAAAGTATTAGTCTGACAAGGAGTGATCTCTCTGTTCCAGCTCCATTCGTTGCATAGGGAACCCCCAAAATATCCTCCTGAGAATGCTCAGTGCTTGCACTGGGTTAAGTTCCATGTTGCCATCTGAACACACTGGCCAGGGTACAGCAGGAACAAAGGAAGTGTGTCTGGTATTCAGGAATGCAGCAAAAAATGCAGATTACATGAATGAGAGCACGTTGAAAAGCAGTAGAGCTGCAGTCACCCACAACCTGCCAAACCCAGGATTACACAGGAAGGAGATCATAACTGCAGAGCTTTCCTGAGCATGAGTGGGTGACCTGCACAGAACAGCACGGACTGGACACTTGCACTTGGATTTTCCATTTGATTTTCAAACAGACCACAAAGGTGAGATGCTCAAATATTGACTCAGAAGGTTGGTAAAACATGGCTCAGCCCAAACCTCAGTGTGTGCAATTCCTGGAGAAGACTCTATCTGTCTGCACATCTGTAAGAAATGTGTGAGTTTACCTTGGAACCACAAGCCTCTGTTCATAAACCTGGAACTAAGATGTACTGAAACAGCTTGCTGTCTTTTTAGGACTCCAACATTTAATCCTGTCAGACTTCTGCAGACCTGGAAATGGCTGGCCCTGTATCTGTTACAGCCAGGAAGGATTACTGCATTCTTTCTCCTGAATTATTTTTACAGAAACTTCACCCAAAATAAAGCTGAGGCACTTGCTGTGAGCTGAGTATCTGGCACTTTAAAGGACGAGGCAGAATTACCCACTGCAGAACCAGAACACTGACACCAGACTGCAGCCAGATGCTGCTCTGGAATCTCTGATCAACAGGGAAAGCAACTCTCATAATCACCTTCCCTTGCTACTCTGTACCCTCTGATGAATTCAGCACTGAGATTTTCTTTCTCTGGCACAGCTGCTCCTGGGGCTTTTCTCCACCCTATAACCATTTCTCCTCCACCATCACAGCAAATCTTGCTGCTTCCAGCTTTCTCATCTGCTGCAGATCCTGTTTTATCAGGCTGTGGCCAAATCCACACCAGCCTGTGCATTCTGTGATCAAACAGCATTGCCCAGAGGGCTCAGGGGGCAATCCCCCAACTGAAGTGGAGGCCACTTGTTTGCCAAAAGGGGCTTGGCTGGGAAAACAGGGCCAGGCCTTGAGTTTCAAGTTTTAGGAAGTGTTAACTCCTCAAAACTGAGTGTAACTCAATCCCCACCTCAGATGATCCATGGGCTCCTGAACAGGCAAATCTGTTCAGTGCAGAGGAGGACAGTGATTTTTTTTCCCTTCACCTGCTCTTTTTCCTCAGCACAGAGGTGCAGATGTCCCTGTTGTTCTCCAGGCTGCAGGATGAAGCCAAAGAGAGAACTCAAAGCTCTGTTTATGAGCAGTTTAAATTTGTATAAGAGGTGCTCCTGTCCACCTGGCATCATTTAAGCAAACAGGTGACTATCACTTGTTGGAAAACAATGGCTTTGAGTCTCCACTCAGCTCTGATGGATTTACACAGTTATAACTCTGAGCAGACCCACGGGATGTTTATGCCCTACAAATAAACAGAAGGAGCTTTTCTTTCAGCAAAACACAATCTGTTTCACCCTAATGATTGATGTTTCCACTACTGAAAGAAATCCTAGTCCTACTTGGCTAACCCCCCTACTATTAGTCAATAATGACTTTTAAAGTATCCAGCCAACCTTCTGGGAAAAACAATATTATATATGTTTTTTGCCAAGGCAGAAATCATAAGCAAAAATATTGGACCAGCTGACATAAATTAGCACAGCTCCACTGACAGGGGTTGCACAAACTACAAGCTTTGCAAGAGAAAAAAAAAAATAAGCCAACTTCAGAACTAGTTATAGGAGACAAAATTGACATTTCAATTAGAACATTAACCTAAATCATTGGTAACAACAGTTGGGATATTTCAGTTCTTTCCATATTTTTAAGAAATCATAAATTCCCATGGCTAATTTGAAAAATAACAACTCCATCTGCACACAAGTTAAAAATAAATCTGATTTTAAGGTTAACAGGCTCCAATTCAGGTTTTTGTTATCAGAAAGGGACTCTGGAGTGGTGTGTGAAGTTTCTAAAGATTCCAACAGGTGATGTTGGAGAGGACTTGGCCAAATCTTCACTCAGCTGCTGCAAATGCCTCTTCCCAAATTACCAGTTTTACGTGAAGGAAAGGACCACTCTGTTCAGATGTGCCCAAAAGGTGTCCATGGACAAGAGCCCAAAGAAAGGAAACATGACTTTTGATTCTGATCAAGCCAATTGTAAATAAAATATCAATGTTTTGAGGTGACTGAAGTAAGAAAGCAGTGAAGTGTCTATAAAAAGACCTGAATTTGGTTGAGGAAAGCCAATAAAGTCTTCCCTTGGAATTGATCCTTGAGCTGAGGGGGTGAAAAAGAATAGGAAGCCCAACCTGTGGGCAGGGAGGAAAAACAAAGTCATACTATTGAAGAAATGAAAAAATCAAAAGATAAAACACTCAGTTTTCATGTGTCAATTAAAAAAGAAATTATCTTTTTCAAAAAAACATTACCCCTGGCAAAGCCACAGCTGGTCCTCATCAAAAAAGGGCAAGAACTGAGCCCTGCTAATGGTACCCTGAAAATCTAACAGGCATTTTTCCACTCTGCTTTGCATATTTGAGTGCTGATTTGCTTATCTCCTAATTATAAAGTTAGTGACCTCTCTGTGAACTTCATTCCCATCATAACCTGGCTCCTTTCTCTCCTGACATGCAAAGGCATGAGGAATACTCAGTTTAAGGGTGGAATATTCATCCTAGGAAACACCACTACTGGGATACCAGGTCCAAAAGCTCTGTCCACAATTTCTCTACTGCTGGAAAATCATATTGACCTCAGAGATTTACTACATTTGTGGTCTAGTGGAACAGTTTAAAAACTACATTTGTTTGCAGCCCTGCTTATCTCACCCACTGGAAATGAGCTGAACCAAGTGAACTGATGTTATTCTATCCATAGAGAGGGGCAGTTCATGGGCCTCTTCTGAGGTGTGAGAGGCAAATCCCTGCTTTCTACAGACAGAGATGTCAAAAAGCAAACCCTGCAGATATAACAAATCTGGGGTGTTTTTTAGGTTTGCTCACCTAAAACTACAGGTAGAGGGCACAACAGACAAATGCAAGCAACCAAACTATTGAGGAGTTCTCCTTGCTGTGGTACCTGAGCCAAAATGCTGCTGTACAGGTTGGATTTTGTACAAGGATGTGGCACCTGATGGCTCAAGAGGTCTAAAGATCACAGGGAATGAGCTGCAGGATTGTATCTTCCTATCCCCAGTTTTCCAACACAGGCAACAGCAAAATTGTAACTGAAGATGAAACATAATTCCAAGTGAGTTTTGCCCATGATGAGGAAATAACTTGGCCTCAGACACCACAGAGGATCCACAGGCTTTGCCAGAGCTGCTGATCTGTGTGCAGAGGAGTCAAATGCTGCTGTGACACAGCAAATAAACTCCTAACTTTATAGGGAACTCTTCCATTGGGTGACCAGGGAAAAAAGAAGCCCAGCTTGGTTGTCTCAAATGCAAACTGTGGGATTTACAAAGTAAAAAAATCATTCCTGATCAGCTCAAAGCATTGGATTCCAAGTCATTTTTGTTTTAAACCAGAAACCTTAAATTTTGCATTGATACAACTAAGTTTTCCAAAGGATTTCATCTG
>VYZS01024931.1:16135-62296 GCA_013400695.1 Neodrepanis coruscans
GGAGGGGACGGGAGGGGGCGGCGGGGCCGCGGTGCGGGTACAGCGGGCCCGGGGAGCCGCGCTGGGCGCGGGGGGAGCGCCCGGAGCGCGGGCGGCGGGGCAAGAGTTGTTCGCGCAGTTATAATTAGCCCGGCCGGGGTCCGTGCGAGCCGGCGGGAGGAAAGGGGAGGAGTGTAACTTTTCGCAGCTCGGGAAGCCCGGGGTTGTCTCTGGTTACCGCTGCCCGCGGGAGCCGGGGCGGGGAGGGGGGGAACGCCCGCAGGAAGCACCGACACTCCTTCCACAAAGGCCAAATGGTGGCAGGAGCCCGCGGGAGGGCGGCAGGAAAGGGCTTTCCCTTAATGCCCGGCGTTCGCATCCTGGCCGCTGCGACTTGCGTGTGTGCCGAGGGTACATTTTTAATAGCGGGTTTTGTTCGGCTCGGTGGACTGTGTTAGTCTGGGCTGCGAGCAGGTGGATGGGACTGGAGGGGGATAAGATCGGTCTCTTTTATACATTTTATAGATTAATCGCGCTAATAGATGCAATTAGTAATCTCTGCCGTAGTTAGGCCTGGAATTTTTCAAACTATGTTGGAACAGCTGGTTTCCAAAAACGTAGGTAGGAGACCTGTGCAGTAGTTTTCTGCTTTGTTTTTGATGTGGTTAAAATTCTGTGTTTCAGGCAGCCAACTGCAACGTGGAAAATACCATTAAAATGCATGCCATATAATCTCAGATTCTAAAATGACCCCCTAAGTGGGTACCAGGAAGGGAAGATACTGAAACAAAAACTGTCTACTAGACATATAATTCATAGTGATTTACAGCTACTGTGTGTATTCCAGTTGTTCTTTTTTCCTAAGAGATTGTAAAGACTAAACCTAATAATGTTACCTCTATACTTCTTCCTGACACTCATTCCAGTGTGAAATCATACAGGGGAAAATTCATAACCTCAACAGTTACTGTTGCAGGATTCCTTTAAAGTATATAATAAAGGAAATAAATTTGATAACTTCCTGACTTCAGCTCCTCCAGCAAAAGATTGAACTTCTGAAATAACTAACAGTGCTTTTGTTGTTGTTTTCAATACTAAGGTGCTAAATTCTAAAACTCTTCAACATTCTAATATGCTTGTGGGTTATTTAGGATTCTTCACTGCTAAAACAACATCACATTCTAAAACATGTTGTTTTATATTCCACGTATAGAAAATGCAGTGACTGCACACCTTCCCCCTGTCGTACACTTTAATGAACTTCAGCAGTGACCTTCTGAAGTCCTGCTGTTTCAGAGCAAATAGGTTATGAATCTTCATTTGTCTCTTGGTTTGGGGCTTCTTTTTTAAATTTACAAATAGCACGGATTTCTTAATAATGGGAAAGAATTCATGTTCGAGGAGGAGGAGGGAGATATTAATGTGTTTGTTGCTGTGGGTTAGACTTGGCTTTCTTAGGTCACGGGCATTTTACTGCTGTTTTACTGCTGTTTTACTACAGTTCCGAGGTTCTGTAAGCGGAGGAGCCCTTTGGTAGCATGAGTTGCTATGTAAGATGAACTGTAGGCGTTTACTTGCCCGTCTGTCTGAATGTAAGACTGCCTTTCACTACGTATTATTTTAAGATTTGTGAAATAATGTATGAACTCTTTGATTTTTTTTGATTTTTTTTTTTTCTGATCCCGAAGGACTGTGTTTATCTGGACAGGACTGACTGATCCTTGCTCTTGTGGCACATTGGTGAAGTGCTTTGCTGTGGTTGGGGTCAGGTGTCTGTGTGTGTGTTGTGCACAGGCCTGTTAGATCCAATCCTGGCTGTTAGCCTGTGCAAGGGCTTTAATTCTTGGAATCAATCACTGTTTGATGCTTCAGGTGGAGGTGAGACCTCAAGAGCATGGATCATATGATTCCCTCCACATCTCCTAGCATTGTCCATAGTTTACTGTCACTTCAGCCTTTTCACATTTCCCAGAGTTTCCAATAGCTTGAGCTAATCAATGATTTAATCCATGTGGTCTCTGGCCCAACTGCAGATGTTGCTTTATCAGGATTTTGGTGGAAATGATGCCACACTGAATATTAGATACAATCATAAGATATTTGGCCAGCTCTCTTCTTATCCTGGTTTTTTGTATTGCAAAACCAAGGAAAGTTAGGGAATTTAATAAAAATATAACTGCTTTTGCAGTCTGTAAGTGTTAGGGGATAGTTCTGAGATGTTGTTTTTCACAGTGCATAATGTCTCTCCTGATTGGGAGGTGATTGCAACTGTAAATTGGTGTTCAGTAACCTGAAGAAGTACCAGTGCAAGTTCTTATCCTCAAGCCCAGCACTTAGAGGATCAGCATTCTGTAGTACTCATTTATGAAAGATAATTTTCACATTTGATGTGTTTATAGGTGAAACTGTTAGATCCTCTTATATCAGTGTATTCACTGAACTTGGGTTTTTCTTACACAAGCTTATCTATTTTAATGGGATTTAGCACAAATTCTTTAAAAAGTTCTGTTGAATTGTGTGCTTAATACTCCTGGTTTAAAAAAAAAAAAGTAAAAACTACCACATAGAAATGAAATACTCTGTTTTTGTTTTTCCTCTGAAGTCACATCATCCTACCTCGGTGGATGGCTTGGCCCCTTGGATAGTTCAAGACTCTTGGATGACCACGCTTTATGCAAAATCCAGAATCTTCCTGCCTGGACTCCTTTCTGTTTTCTAAGGGTAACTACTTGTATGTTTTTATGAAATTGTATCTTATGTGTGTAGGGCATGTTCTGATAACCAGCTGCAAATGTTCTTGGTTAGAATGGTAAACTGAAAAATAAAATACCCCCTTTTTAAAAAGGGGGTATATAATATAAAGTGAAGTGCTTAGACTTATTGAACAGTATAAGCTCTTTGGTTTAAGTATTCTGAATTTTCATTATTAGTTTTTTTCTCTTTTTCCATTATAGTGAAGAATTATTATAATGCAACAAAGCATATTGCCGTAAGATAACATTTTTCTTGGAAATTTGTTAACTAAGTTTTGCAGTGAGATCCACTGTTCAGCTGCTGAGAATTAGTGAGAAGGCAGCACTTCGCACACTGAAGTAAAGTCGTGTGCTACAAGAGAAAATTCGAAGTGGTTTCTGAAAGTTATGTACCTAAAACACCCCGTACAGACAGCTACAGTAAATGCATAGTCCTCTTTCAGGAAAAGAGCTTTTTTTTCCTGGTTGCATTTACTGTTAATAGTCCAATTTTTTCAGTTAAACTATGGGCATGCCAATTTTTTATAGTTAAAAAGACAAAACTTCTTTTATTAGTGGATCTTTTAGCTCAGAGTAACCCTAAAACATATGCCAGTGTTATGCAGGTGAATGCATCCAGTATCTCGGTATTTGAAGTAAGTAGGTACTGTAAAGAAAATGGATAGAGAACTGTTCAGTTGACAAGGACAAGCTGTGCAGAGGTGTCAGTGCATTTGCATTTCTAATGGTCCTTCCTCTCTCCAGTGAGATGCTTTGGTGGAACTGTGGTGGTTTGGTTCTTGTTGTTTCCTTTATGTTCTCCTTTAATTACAGTTTAGTTTTACTATGGGAGTTTCTGCACTTGATCATGTATTAGCTTTTGCCAATTACTATTAATCCCTAGTTTAAATGATTCCAGGCCCTTCTTCTGCTAAAAAAATCTACCCAACATCCCTGAAAAAAAATCCGCTAAACACACTCTCATTAAAAATATACACCTGTGAGCTTTATCTGTAAATGTGGAACTAGACACACAAGTGACAGAGAAGAGGGACAGTGGTTTAATTTTTCTTTTAAGAGTGTAAGTTTCTCCAGTTGTGGAAGGTACACATCCTAGCAGAGGAATGCCTTCTTCAGAGACAAGTGTTGTGCTCTGAAACTTAGGTGCCACAGTTTGTAAAGCAAAGCTCTTATCAGTGCTTTATGAAATAAAATAGGAGTAAGGAACTTAGGAAGCTATCTTTAAGCGCAGGAATTTTCCAGATCCCATTAGACATAACATAAACAGGTTGTGTGTGTGACTCCCAAGTGCTTCATAAACATCATTTCAGCTCCTGAAATATTTGTGCATGATACAGGTTTCTTCTCTACTTCCACAAATAGTGAGTGACAGTGGGAAGGTTATGAATTCAAATTAATTCTGTGCTGGACTCAGTCTTCCTCTCATTCCTTTCCTATACTTAATGAACGCTATTCAGCCTATTCTTGTTTTCAGAATGTGGGAAAATCCTTAGGTGTGGGATTTTTTCTGTTTTGTTTTCGGGGCTGGTGTGTGTTTACTTGTTTTTGGGGTTTGTTTGTTTTCGTTGGTGTTTCTTAAAACTGAACAGTAGCATATCTTTGTTCTGTGTCCCAGTTGCTTTATTGGTAGGAGACTTGGGTGTATTGTAGGTCGGGATTTGGTGATCAAAAAATTGACATTAATTCTCCTCTCTTTGAGCAGCTATTTTCAGGTAATTTCTAGCTCCTGTGGAGAAGTTGTTGCTTAGGAGGTTAGGTATGGGAGTGAGCTGGTAGGACTGCACTCCTCCCTGTGTGCACACTTTTAGTCACTTGTGCCTTCTCCAGCACTTACTCATCCTGGCTAAACTGGGGCAGGGCTGGTGGGGGGATGGGAAGGCAATGGACTTAGAATACATTTTTGTATATTTGAAAGTGTCTTTGGGTCCAAATTATTTTTTACTTTGGGGTTTTCGGGGGGGGGTGTGGGTGGGGGTGTCTGGTTTTGGGGGTTTTTTTGTCTGGTTGGGGTTTTTTTGGTGTTTAATCCTCCTTCCCTCACTCCTCCCAGTTTTTTGCTAACAGCCGAGAAGTGATGTTGTGGGGATCTCCACCACTTGCTGAGGACACCAGATCAGATGCAGTGTTGTGTGTAGTCTGACAGCTTTACTGTGTTACGTAAGTTGTGTTCAAGTGATCAGCGCTAAGTCCAGATGGGAGGAAGGGATTTGTGCTCTGTCTGTTCACCATACCTGCAGCCTCCCCATCTTCTGGTGCAGCTTCCTGTGTGTGGAATACCAGTCAATAGCAAGTCCACCACTTTAATTAAAGTTATTCATGAAGTTGTGTTGCCTAAGCTAAAATGTGACTCAGGTAGGGGAAGGGTAATCATTAAAAACAGTAAGCAGCATAGATCAAATAATTCTGGGAAATAACCATAACTGTTGGTTGGGGTGTTTTTCTTGCTTTGCACTTCCTGCATTTAGATGTTTGCTTGTGAGATGTGTCCATGGAAGAGAGGGGAGAGCAGGACCTCGAGTTATCAGCCAGCCTTGGTCAGTCACTAACACAAGTCAATCCAGAGAGACTTAGTTTGTCTTTACTGTTACCTGGGTTCTACACTCAGGAGACAAAGGAGACTTTGAAAGGGAATTGCCCAAATTACAGTAACAAGGAGTCTCTAATTTTGATTTTAATACATAAGTTGCATTACTGAAAACTAGACAGACAGCTTTCACTCATGAGGTGCTTTACACCTTTGCAAAGCTGGTATTTCTGTCCTACAAGAAAAAAGTAATATTTCACTGTGAGACAATCTTGGGCTGAAAAGTGCAGCAGTGCAGCTGAGTGGAAAGGATCAAGTAAGTCTGAATTTAATAATATTCTAAAAAGAAAAGACAAAAGGGACCACTAGCAATTAAATTATTTTTTACCTTTATAGTTAAAGCCAGGTACTTTATTGATGATCTTGCTGTTTAAACATATTATGTAATGGTGAATTAATAACTTTTCTGTAGTTGACTACAGTGCTTGTTTTGTGCCTGAAAAGTTCATGTTCAGACAGTACTAACCGTGGCAATTGTGTTTGATATACTCATTATTTCTGAAGCTCTGCTGAAAATTAAAGCTCTGTGAGATTCTGAGCTCTAAACATTGTTTAACTTGTTCTTTAGTTATTCTTCCTCATCTTCCAAAAAAGATTTTTAAGCAGTAGTTTGCCCAGATAGAAGTAATTGAGGGTTTTCACATGTTGCATTATTCCCTGAGACTGTTTCCAGCTGTACTTCCCAACCATGTGCCAGTGGCAGCTGCACTGCACTATTAGACCCTGTGACAGATGGAGCTGAAATGGTGGCACCAGCCCTGTATTGTCCACAGCACGTCGCAATGTGAATTTTTCTTGGTAGCCTGGAATGTTTCTTCTGAAAAGCTGCACCCTGGCCAGGCCTGTTTGTTTGGTATTCTGTGTGGATTTGCCAACCAGGGACGTGCCTCTTCCCTCCTGAGTTTTTTCAAACCCTGGTGTGGTGTAGGATTACAGTGCATGGATGCTTCTTCCCATCTCTAGCAGGGAGGAGTTTCTATGAAATGTCCTCCATGGAAGACTGGAAGGAACTGGGGAATATGCTGTCAGGGGCGGAATTTCTACGTTACAGGCTCCATTGTAGTTGTCAGTGATGTGAATAGAGAGTTCGGTGCTCCTAAATATTGAGTTCACTTTGCTTCCTTTTCTCTCTACCTGCAAGGTAATTTTAATTAAAAAACCATTCTGCCATAAATGTCCTGTGGCTCCATTTGCATTACTATGACGAGAGAAGATGAGAAAGTACGAGAAAAAAAGTTTCTGAGACGTGTTGTTCCTGATTTTGTTCCTCTTTTTTTCACAACAAAAGACTCTAAAATAAACCATCAAACTCAAAAAAAAAATGTTGGTTGTGAAACTTTTTCAGGCTCCAAGAAGGGGGGTGACTTACAGCTCGCTGCTTTTGTAGTTGAGCAGTTTTGCACAGACCTCACATTTGAAGTTGGCATCAACTTCAATTTTCGCTCAGTTTATTTACTTACAAATTACAGAGTTATCAGATTGGCACCTACCAAACCCCTGTTACTTGATCCATTTTGGGGTTTTTTTCTGAGATCTGAGTAGGTTCCCGGAATCGGGCAGGAGTAAGGAGAGTTTCTGGAGACTCTTTGTGCCCCGACTGTGCTGCTCTGAACTGGCTGTGCCGTTGTGTCAGCTGGTGGAAGGGCTGACACTGCGCCGCAGCCACTCGTGTGCTGGGCATGGCAGCGTGGGGTCCTTGTGTCTGTTTGCCTTCCTTGCTACCCAGAATTGAAGTGTGGTGAGCATTGCATAACGAAATAGTGCCATCAGCACCCTCTACTGCAGAGTAATGCTGTCAAAGAGAGCGTTTGAGAGCGTGGGGTTTGGGGTTTGGGGTGTGCGTGTCCATACGCAGCGCTACAGAAGGACAAGCTGCTCGGAAAATACGGAGTAGTTTGTTAAGGATCTGACCCTGTCAGAAATTCTTGTGTTAGAAAGTAAAGCAAAAGGCCTGATAAAATGTAGATTAGCTGGTAACAAAGGGGCTTTGTGCCTTTTGTAGGTCAGCAGCTGAGTGTGTTTGACAAGAACTGAAATTTAATGTCTCCTGTAGCAACCATGACACTAGTCATTTTTAAATCCACTATAACAATGGTACTCTGGTTTTTATTAGCCTTTTCCAAATTTTTGTGCAACTTCTGAAGTCATCAAGCTCCTGGAGGGAGAGTTAGGGATCCTTGTAATTAGGAAAAATCATGTTAAACAGACAGACAGAAATTTTATACATAGGGTAGTGCTATGTTTGTGGATTAAAAAAAAAAAAATCTTTGACATCTAGAGAGTGGGGAGTATGTTAAGTAGAAACATTTTTAAGTTGGAGCAAATAGTGTTTCTTGCACTTCATTTTTATAGTCAAGTGTTGTCAGGCTGAAGCATTGTTATGTATTTCTAGAATGCTCTGGGATAAATTTTTTGAAGTAAATTTGTGGAATGAAAAGAAGGGTGTCTGCTTTCATGAGCATGACGTATTTAGTCTAACTAGACTACTGTTTGAATTGAAAAGTTGAACATGTAATTCTAAGTTGTTTTGGTGAAATTATACATCCTTGCATATGATAGTTTGTTTGCTCTTTGAGCTTGCTTACAGACTTGTAGCACATTTTTGAGATGTTAGAAATTAACATTATTTGTATAACTTAAAGAGATAAAAATAATATGTCCTATGTATTTAACAAAGTGTAAATATATCCAAGCACTCTGAATGTATGAAATGTCAGAATTACTGTTTTCCTGTATAGTTGTAACTTCATTCCCTTGTGTGAATTTTGGTCTGCTTTAATTAGTGGAGAGGAAAAAGTTAAAGAAAATAATATGCACTGTATGAAAACGATGGTACTTAGTGAACAAATAGCCAACTTACAGTGGTGTTAAGAGGTAATGCTTTAGGTAGTACACAACATTTAAATACTGCTTAAAATAGAGTTAACAATTTTATTGTGAGTTTGCTATGACTTGCAGTCATTGGTTGTCTTCATGATGAGGGTTGGTATATTTAGCGAGTTTACTTTTGGATAATCGTGATTTTCCGCTTGTTGTGTCAAAAACTATCAGTTACTGACAGTGTTGTCAGTAGTTTGAGGATGCCTGACACACACACTGCCTCCCCAGAATACTTTGTTATTAGATTTGATGCCTGAATTTTGTATCCAGATTTCTTCTGATTTTGTTTGTCGTGGGATGCTCAGAACTGGCTGATTCTGTTTGCTCTAAATGGGTGCTGGAATGAGGGAGCGATATGTGATCAGTGTGGGAAGATGACCTGCGTGAACAGGCACACCATATCCACATTCACCTGGTGCTGTGGCAGTTCAGCAGAAAACTTTGGAGAAAAACACACTTCCAGAGTTAAAAATCACAACACTGGTAAAATTGCAAGTAATTAAAGATGGGGTGTTGTTGTTTTTTCAAGAGTGCCTGTGTTAGTGAACTGATAATAGGCCAAACTACTCCCTGCTTACTAAGAAAGTGTTCTTAGGACAGGTTGATTTTCATCCCCCCCCCCAAAAGTGTGTTTTTGACAATTGAGCAGTTTAAAGCCTAAAGTCCTGTAGCAGCTGTCTGTTTCTTTTGTGTGTCTTACTGAGGAGGATGCACTGCTTGCTTGCTTTCTGTTCCTCCAGAGGAACAGTGTTCTCCAACAGCCTTGTCTGGGCACAAGGATGCAGCCATGGAGCCCTGCAGTGCTTCCTGCAAATCTGGAGAAATCCTGAAAGTAAAAGAGGCTTTATCTTGCTGCCTTCTCCTTGTCCCCAAAAGTCTAGCAACAGGCGAGCAGCTGGCAGCCACAGCCATCAGCTGAGCTATTGCTGGCACTATCCAGTGCTCACATGAAAAGGAAGTTGGGAGGCCCTCAGCAGCATGCAGGGTCTGGATCATTGTGTAGGAAGGATCTGCCCTTAATCTGCCACTGGGTGTCTAATTTATGATTGCTTAATTTTTTTTTAATTTATTGGAGTGAGGTGTCTGTTTTCATGGGAACAGATGTGTGTAACCAAGATTTTACCAGTGTTTTCCTGTGCATGGCATACTCCTTTTCTGTCATTTACATGAGTGACTGCATAGTGCTTGTTGTCCCTAATAAAAGCACTTGAGATTTGGAATAGTTATTGCAAAGTACCCAAGAAGGTATTTGTTTGGATCACATATATTTTAGGTGTGTGTTTGTGTACAGTTTTTTGTACCTCAGTGTTCTAGACCTTTCATATTTCAGTGAAGAGCAGACAAAGCAGATTGAAAGCAACTAAATTCTATTTCTTTTCTTTTAACTGTTTACTGAAATTGGTCATTTTCCAAAAGCCATTTGATAGCCTTCTGCCTGATGTTCTTAGTGTGAAGTCAGTAGCAGGTTGTGAACCAGCAGCTGTGAGGAGTGATTGTCACTCTCTGAGCTGTGGCCCAGCCAGATTTCCTTACACCATTTAGCCAAACTACTAAGCTATAGAATGGATATAAGGATCCCATGGGAAGCCTTGCTATTGGTTGTGCAGGGTGGTTTAACTACAGTAAAATAACTGCCAGACACCAAAGAAAAAGGAGAAAAATTAGTTCTCTAGAGAGTTCTCAGAGACACTGAGCAAGACATTACAAATACCTTCATGAGATAAAAATGGGTGTTGAAAACTCTCTTTGAAGTATTTGCTGTACCTAGGAACAAATGTCAAAATGAAAATGGTGGAATATTCTGTGTAGTTGTTATGATACTTAGTATAAGCATCTGTTTTATTTTCTGTAGATGTTCAGATATTTCTTATTAATGAATGTAATTTAAATGGATAAGAGGGCCAGAGAGCTCATCTATCAAAGATTTTAAATAATTAAATTCATATTCTCAGAGTTAAACGTAAATCTTAAAACCAAAACTTAGAGCTATATAGCTTTTTTAAGAAGAGTTACTATATTTCTTCTTTGTTTTCTGTTTTAAAGAAAAGGTTGCTGTAAAACAATATAACTGGAAAATGAATGTCTTCAGTGGAAGTAATACTGTCAAGTATTACTTGACAGTACTTGTCATTCTGTCTCTTGATGTTCCATGGCATCAAAGTTAACCAATACATCGTACACTCAGGGTTTTCAGAATTGCCTGTCGGGATCTTGCAAGAAAGGGTGACATTCTTTCCCAAGGTTAATTCATAATTTCTGTCTTCCAGGTTCATGTTGGGGAGAGGTCTAAAGCGCAAGCTGAGTGACTATGAGGAGAACATGGCTGGTCTCTCGAGTGCCTTTGACTCCAGTCGAAGTCTGCCATATCCACTCAAGAGGCAGCTGGTGCTCAACATGTGCCTCACCAAGTTACAGACGTACAAAATGCTGGTGGAACCGAACTTGCACCGCTCTGTCCTCATCGCCAACACCGTACGGCAGATTCAAGAGGAGATGAGACAAGAGAGCAACCAGCAGCCAGTTAACATCTGCCCTGGCATTGCTCCAAGTTCTCACAGCTACACAGGGATGGAGTCATCCGGGATTTCTCTCCAGTTGCCTTCAGGTATTAGTCAGGAAGAGTCCAACTGTTGCGACTTGCGGTCTGTAGAAGACCCGATTGAAAACAGCCTGCTGATAGTTTCAGATGATGACATGTCATCTGCCATTTCATCTATTCTGAAGGATTTAGACTTTGTAGAAGATATAAGCCCTCCTACTTGTCTGGTTCCTACTGGAGATGACCAGCCAAAGTTTCCAGAAAATACTGGTCTGAAACTAGAAGATGATAGACAGGATTTGAAGGGAGCTGAATGTGTGTTTGGTTCCTTTGAGATTTCAAATTCAACTAGTTACTTGAAGGATTTGGCAATAGATGACATTTTCGAAGATATTGACACTTCAATGTATGATTCAGACTTCTGTTGCCCTCCACTAATGCCGCCCAGATCACCATCTCTTGCTACAGAAGAACCATTGAAAACCTTTCCATCTTGTAATTCTTCTTCAGCGAGCAACATTCAGATATGCAGAACAGATCTCAGTGAGCTGGACCACATCATGGAAATTCTGGTTGGATCCTGATACTTGTTTTACCCAAAGATACTTTTTAACTGCCACTTTCATTTGGTTTCAGGATAAAAGCCACTGGAAAAGTTGTAAAGAATTCTTTAAGACACAAAAACTGAATAATAATTTGTCCATAGTAGAATTTTCTAAATAATTCCAAAACTTAAAAACCAAAAAAGTGGCAGATTTTTTTAAAAAAGAAATATTTATTTATCAGAACTGTGCAATCATCATTTTCCTTCCAGGGTGTATGTGGAACGATAGGCACATACCCTCATCACCCCTCATGCGTCTTTCAATAAACTTTTTTATGTGCAATTTTTAATTTGACAGAATTTACATGCAAAGCAAATTTCATATGAGATTGATCTTTTACAAAGCCTCCACTTTATTTTTAATATCAGAGTCTATGCCAAGTTGGCATCCGTCAAGTTGCAGTTAGATTGTGTGGATTGCAGACACGTTACTAGAGATGGGTATATTTTAAAAATGAGACATGCTTTGCTTTCCTTTGGTCAGAAAAGCAGATCAAGACACCAACAAAGTCTCTTGCATTTTCTAAAGCATTCAGAACTATTTATTTTTGTAAATTTTATAGTCTTTCTACATTTTACTACGTTATTTCATCATAGTTCAAATATAATGGACTTCTAGTTGGATGTGTTTAGCACTACCTCTGAGCTGAAATGCTTTAACTCTTTCCAGTGCTTCATCTAAGACTGCAAATCTTTTTGTTTCTATTTTTTTCCGGGAGAAAGTACTTCTAATGCATTATGCTGATCCTTTGACAGTGACCTAGCTGATTTGTGAAATCAAGGGTATTCAATGTTTAAAAACTTTTAAGTATTTACAAATGTAATTTATATGTAGATTGTGCAATTTTAACATTTTTCTGTCAGTATTATGTGCTTAGATTTTGAATAATCTTGGCGTTCTTTAAATTAAAACTTACTATATACAGGTAGCTTTTTATTCTGTTTTGGAAAACACTGTCCTTCAACCCTGCTTTCACTACAATGTTTAAGATGATTTTTATGTGCAATATTATTTAAAAAGATACACATTTGTATACCTGGCATTGTGGGAAGAAACGCTTCAAACTTAAAAACCTCTCTAGCACCTTCAGAGGATCCTCGGAGAGTCGACATTTGTGTGTCCTTTAAGAAACAAAGCTGAGAACACTTCTTGCAACACCAGTGCTCACTGCTCCGAGTGCTGCTGGAACACCCGGGGGTGAGTCAGTGCTGATGACTCAGTTCCGCCGAGCAGCTGCATCCGTCTGGGAGAGAGCTCAGGGTCCAGCCCTGGGCTTTGGAACCATCCTGCTGCTGCCCCCAGACTGTGCTGGGGAAGGAGGGGCACACGTGTGGCAGGTGTGGGATGTAAGGATATCCAAACACACCCGTTATTAGAAGATGAGATTTGCGGTGAGAACCGGTTTTATCGTGGGACAGTTTGGATACAGTGTTTCAGCCTGAACTGAGGTCTATATCCATCCCTGCTACCGTCTTTGGATCTACACACTTGCACATTACTTTTTGGGTTGAGGTTTTTTTTTTTCCCTCCTATTTTTTTTTTTAATTTTAAGAGTTTTACTTTGTTCTTGAAAGCTGCAGCACCTGTCCTGAAAATTTGCAGTTGTAAAAGCTTTTGCATTGGTTTGTTGCATTTTTAGGGTTTTTGTTGTTCTGCTGAGACTTTTCACAAACGGAGCATCGGCAGAGGAAAAAAAATGTTGCCTGTGTGTTGCATCTCACAGAAGCTGAAATCCTGGCCCTACTGAAGGGGCCAGGGTGTCACCTGGTATTTTTAGTCTTAACTGATGCTGTGGCACACCTACCTTGTGCAAAGATCTCCTCTTTTTACTGTGACTCTCTCGGTTAACAGTTAGCTGCCGATATAATCTGGTATCCCAAGCCAATGGGGAACCATTTCAGGTCACATCCTTGCAGCCATCTGGGTTGTTTAGCAACCGAAGGGTATAAATGTATTTATATGCATATATTGTATTCTAATATAAAACTTCTGATCTAAAGTATTTTGAATTGCTGGATAAAGGGATTTGTTTGAAGAGTGTATAAATAGTTCTTGAAGAGGTACAGCTTCAGAATGTACACAGATTGTGCATTGTGTATAGACTACTCTGGCTTTTCCTCAGCCTCTACTTTTGTATTAAAAATATGACTGAATAAATCCTTGAAATATTAAGGGCCTTCTGCACTGTGATGAAACAGAGTTGTGGTTAAAAATGTCTTTAAATTCAGTGATGAGGGATAAAATAAAAAGACTGCATCTAGTTTCTTTTTGCATTTGAAAATACAGAATGTTACTATGCAGTAAAGATATTTTGGTATGAGAATTGTATCATGTAGCAAATAGTAAACACTTAATAAATTTGCTTACCTTGCAGCCCCTGTAGAAACAGAAGAGAAGACAACTTGCTTTTCAACATTTACATACTAAAGGTTTTTGTATACTGCAGAAGAAGATTAAATTGCTAGTAGATGTTTTATCAACAATTCAAAATGCAGTTTTTGTTCAAGTCCTTGCTCCAAAGCTCTGTTTCTAATTGGTTGCTTGTGTCACAGTGCCAAGACCATGAGCTGGTATGTAATGCAGTTTGGTTATGTATGGAACTATGTGCAAAGGGAAGTTTAATTTTTAAATATGCACAAACTAATTTTAAAATCCTTCCATGTAAAATGAAGTTAGAGGCTAGTTGTGGTGGACCTATTTATTGTATGTTTGGAAATAAAAGCCACAGTTTTGCAGTTTAACCATTTATATTTTGGAGCCTTCAGTATGTGACTGCTATAAAAACAAAACATAAAAACCCCATGGCACCTTGCCACCCTTTGGTGTCTTGCAAAGATACAACGTTTTCCCTAAGCTTTTGTACTTTTTTTGCTTCTCTACCCTTCCCTCCCTGCCCTTTCTCCCCAGAAATACTAAATACCTTACAAACCTGTACTGAAATCACACAGGCCAGGCACCATAGCAGGGTCCCACTTGAGGTTTCCACATAAGCTGAAGGATGAATTCTTTAGGGAAGCACCACAGCTCGAGCTGGGTGCCTCCCAGGAGGGACACTGAACACTGAAATTCCTATGCAATTATACCTATACAATAATATTAATTCAGACCAATAATACTAAGGTCTGAGTTCTTTATGCTTGTTACTGGTTTGATTTCTTTTGGATGTTTCATTGCTAACCGGTCCTTGTCTTACACAGCGTCAGCTCCTCCCAGCCTGGTTTGTCTGAGTCTAGTTTGGAATTTGGCTTGTTCTGAGAATGTTGTTACACTCCATATACCACAATCTTTGTCTACTCTAGCTATTAATATTTAAGCTGCAGCTTTGTCTGCTCTGGCTGTTACTATCTCTCAGTTTTGACTAACTCCTACACCATCACACTGCTTTTGTGTGTTCTGTTACCATCAAACAAGGGATGGCCCACTGAGTGTTTTTCCAGCTGGTGGGGTGGGAGAATTCCTGTTGGGAACAGGTGACAAGTTTTTAGCACTTAGCTGTCCTCTGGTCTTTGTTTCTACTGCCCTGTGTAGTCTTCCCAGCCCCTGCAATTCTTAGAGTCCCTTCAGGGGTTACTCTGCTTGAAAGCAAGTGTCAGATACGAGTGTCCTTGATGCACACACTGTTGACACTTAAGCCCTGTGTGCTTGTCAGGCTGGGACAAAAACCCTGCCAGTCTGGGCTAGTGAAAGGCTGTGTTAAACCAGCAGCTTCAGGTTTAGAGTTTTCCATCTTCTTCGCTGTTGTGGACCACTAAAATGAGATCCTGACTCTTCTGCAGTGAACTTCAAGGTTTAAATTGAGGCAGAATTCCTGTTTTCCCTCATTTTTAGGGGTTTAAATCAAGAGGAACCTATTTATGTGCCACTGTAAGAGTTCCATTGAGGAGAACCCTCCATTTTAAGGGAAAAAACATTCATATATGCATTGAAGCATAACAAAGCACTCTCCAGCAACCTGGTCTAGTGGAAGGCGTCCTTGATCATGGCTCAAAAGCCCCATCCAACCCAGCTATGATTTGATTCATGAGACTGCACTGGCTGCTCCTTACAGACTAGAAATTCTTCCTGCCTTTTGTCCTAGAGCCTGCTGACCACAGGGTGAAAAGCAGGTCTAGAAGGAACTTCACAGAAATTTCTTTTTGTGACCAACTTGCCATCAGCCTTGTGACTGACTCGTTACTGAGGAAGCCACTACAGATGCTGCAGCACAGAGCTGAGCTTGTGCCAGTGGTGGTAGAAAACGCTGGCTTACAAGGAGGTGCTGCAGTAAAGTGTTTAAAGAAAAAAATTTTTAAGCTTTTGGATCAGGTTGAGACTCTTTAAAGGTGGTGTAGTGTTTCATGTACTTAATATCGATTTTAGCCACACTGAGAGATCTGAGCTTAAAAGGGCAGAGCAGCAGAGCTCAGTGCGAAGCTGCTTCAAACACGGCTGCCTGGGGAGATGTGAGTGCTGCCCAGAGTGCTCTATCCAGCTCTGTATTCTGTGTGCTGGAAGGAACACTTAAAAAGACTAATTTTCTAGCTCAGGCAAGAGTAAAATATATGAAATAGCCTATCCATTAGTTATGTGAGGAAGATGAGTTATAATTAGTTGCAAAACTAAATTTTGAGCTATTCAACACCAATATTAGAAGTGAAGAGTTATCTGAAAATGCAGAAGTGTGTCTGTAGAAGTGTGTGTTATTAAAGCAGATGTTCAGGGAAGCTGGAAGATACTGGCATTTCAGGATTTGCTCAGCATTCACAGGCATCTCGCCCTGATTAAACAGAGAAGAAATGTTGCAACTCCATTCCATACATTTTTCTCCTCATTAGGACCCTCTTAGTGCTAAGCAAAGTGCTAAGCCAGGCTGGCTGTCCTCTGGTGCCCACTGTGCTGTGGGATGGCAGTTTTGGACGTTCTCACCCCTATTTCTGTAGAAGGAGCAGAAACTTCTGCTGGATTGCAGTGAGTCTGCTACATCTGCTGGCTGCATTGTTTCTTCTGAGTCTTCTTCCAGAGTGGAACTGGAAAGGTAAACTCGGATCCAGACAAGTTTAATAATTAATTTGAATGCAGCTCATTTTTAGCCAAATTCCCTCTGCTGTCTTGACTGGAGTTGGAGTGCTCCAGGAAGTCCCATTTTTTAAACTATTAAAACTGATCTTCATTATTAAAAATAATTGTTTTTACATCCTGCAATTTAGATTTCTTTTGTTTGTTTTTTTTCACTCCATTTTCTGCATATGCAACCAATGGTGGGCTTATGGTATACTTAGAAACAACTCTGGGGTCTGAATGTCCCTCCTCCCTTTTTCAACTGTCTTTTTGTTTTCAATTAAATTCCACATTTTAGAATATGCACTGAAAAATTTTCGGTCTTTCACAATGAAGTTGGGTCTGGATTTTTTTTTTCAGAGCTGTTTACAGCATTCCTTCAACAAAGGAAATATTTCAGTAATTACATCACTGATTGGACTTTATAAAACTTTGTTCTATGGGTATATTTCCCTCTAATCTCAGCAGAAGAAAAAGGCATTCCTTTCTAGCTCTGCTGTCCAAAACTCTCGCTTTGCTCTAGTTTTCACCTTTCCAAAATCCTAAACAAATGTCAGAAGTCTGTGGTATTTGCTTTCCACAAACATAGAGTACAGTAACATGTTTAGTTCATCAAAACTCAGGATTTCAGAGCTGAGAGCTCAAAACTAAGATAAGAAATGATGAATTTTGTAGCTTAGAATGTACTGAGATACCAAGTTTTATTTCCTCTGTGCACCATTTCCACAGCACAGACACCTGGTACCTCTGGGTGCAGCTGCACACTCGGGGAGCTGCTGGCATGTCTGGCCGGGTGCTGGGGACAGCAGGAACAAGGAAATGACTAAAGGAAATCAACAGCCACTATTTGTGCAAAACACGCCAGAGGGGTTTCCGGCACCTCTCATTTTCCAGGATAACTGTAGAAGGCAAGGCTACTTTTTACTATGCAATATGCCTGAAAAAGGTCAGCTACACTTTGTTTTTTCTCCCCAAGAATGATCTGTTGTTGAGAGAGTCCAGCCTTCTCCTTGTGGATCCCCCCAAATACACAGATTTTGTCCAAATTCTGATGAGGGCTGTAGTCTGCCAGGACTCCACAACCTTGAAGCTGATTTGAATTACTTTGTAATTACAACTTCACTACTCTTTTCCCTTGAAGAGGTGAACTCTTTCATCTCTGACTAAAAACAGGAATTTAAAAGGTCTCCCGGTTGTCTTAGGCAGCAGTGAGGGCTCAGGTGGCCCAAAGCATCTGCCCAACAGAGGAAAACATGAAAGGTGGAGCCTCTCACCTTTGGAACCCCAGTAGTTTTTCCCCCATTGAATCATAAGGGCTGAACCTTTTTTGCTTTCCATTCTGTACCTTGGAGAGGGCTGTAAAATCTGCTAATATGAGGGAAAGATGACGTATTCATCCTCTGGGAGTAAGAGTGCAAAACATTCTTCAATATGTTCATGCAATGTTATCAAAGGCAAACTTGAAAACTCAGAGGAAAAGAAGGGCCCAAGGCACATCAGCAAGTGCTACACATGCTACAAGTTACCCCCTCAAGACCCTCTGCAGGTCCCTGTTTTTCTGAAAGCATGAAAATGGGATTTTAATCCTGTAATTAATTTTAATAATGTTTATTACCAACCTCAACTATTCATTCACCATTTACTGGCAATTTACTATTTTGCAAGTTTATGACTACAGCCTATTTAAGACATTTAAGTGCTTTGAAAGAATACAAGGGAAATGGAAAATTAATTCAAATCTAGTGTTAACTGAAAAAGTTAACCCTGCCCTTGTATCCACATGGAGTTCCCAGTCTGGCATTACAGAACTCCCTCCAAGGCCAGGGAAGCTGCAGAGCCACTTTCAAATAGCACTTTACCAAATGCTGTGATGCATTTACTGAGTAACCAGTACACAGTTCATCCCACGCTAATAGCACTGAGGTATCATAAGCATTACTAAAGTTATTACAGCAATTGTAATGTCACAGCTGAACAGTTTACTAGATTAAGGGTTGAAGTCTGTCAGTGCTTTATAGTATTTCTAATTCTAAGAAGAGTATAGGCACATCATTAAATAATTAACTGACTTAGTTTTGGAACACCCAAGTGTGTTCCCTGCTTTTAACACATCAAATACTAGTTGCAGTGCTCAGCCACTCTTTAAAGTAAAAAGGCAAAAATTTTCATATTCAGAATAGCCAGAGCAGCAAGTAGATTAGTAACTCGTGTAGAAGTTACTACCAATGAATAAATAAAGCTGTTGCAGTTGGCAGGGAAGTACCATGGATCCTCTGAATGACAGTGAAGTGCATTCTCTGTGGCACTCAAGCTGCAGGAAGATGGGCAACAGTCAATAGTTACTATAAATTTTAAAAGGGCAGCAATTTACAGCATTGTGAAGTGTAAGTCCTGCACTACAATGCTGCTCAGCTTTAACAAGCAGGTCGTGTGGTGTGTGTCTGAATGAATCCAGCAAGTCCTATTACAATCACTTCAACAAGGTTATTTATTTCAATCAGAAACTAATGTTAGAACAAAACATTTCACTGCCTCTACCCCTATCACCACAGCAGGCTTTCCAGACAGAAGTTAAAACAGTTTTATTTTCCTAAACCTCAGTGAAAGCCTCCAGATATAGAAGGCTCCTCTCATTACACCCAGCACTGGCAAAGCAACAGATCTCAGCTGATCCAAACTGGGTCAAGTATGAGCAGAGATGGTGACAAAGCACATGTTGCAACACACCTGAGGCATGTGTGGATTTTGGCAGGGAAAGGAGGTTTTTGGTTGAAGATGCATTAATGCCTGAAAGGTCAGTAGTTCAAGAGAGTCCACCAGAGTATCTTTAAACTGTGGTTGCAGCTGCAGCATTTACTGTTAAGAGACACAGCTCTGCAGCAAAATGTAGTGGGACAAAAGTACACCTTTGACTTCACAACTAAAGAGGAGAAATCTCTTCAAATAACGCAACCTTAGGTACCTTATATACAGCAATACGTCACTTTCCTGAAGAATATCTGTAGTCTATAGTACCAAGAGCATAACAAAATGAAAGTAAACTGCACTCAGTTCAAAAAGAAAAAAAAAAACCAAAAAAAAAAGCTAAAAATTGCATTTAGTTTAACAAACATCACTACTGAAAAATTTAGGTTTTAGGTTATGTGTAGCAAAAATGTGTTTCTTCCTTGGGATTGTTATATATTGCGAGCTGTCATTTGATGGTGTGGTTTTCAAAAAGAGGTTACAGGTGAAGAGGTGGCCACGTCTGGAGTCTGGTGATACAGAAAGCTGAGTGAAAAAGAAAAACTAAGTTATTTTTTTTAATCTCACAGTAAGTTAATCAATTTGCATATTTCAACCTGATTTTTAGAAACTTTCATAAAAATAAAATTAGTGTGAGGGGAAAAAGGGACATAATTAGGAAAATAGATGGAAAATATCCATTATATGATTTTACTTACTTAAAATGAGAAATGGCAACATATGTTTTGTAATGAATTTTACTTTGAGACATCAAGCTGCAGTGCTTGTTCTTTCCTTTCAGAGGCTATTCCAGAAGAATATTGTCCATTTACCTTAACTTTGTATCACAATTCTTTTCATTTTTACTCCTTCTTCGTCTACCTTAAACTACTTCCCCTTTGTCTAAACCCTGTTCCTGTGTTTTACATATTTCCAAGTGTGATTCAGCCCCTGTGATCCCTCCCTCACTTACTCACCAGAGAAAGCACAACTGAATTATGAAGGAATAAGAATAGACAGTGTCTTTTAGTCTTATTTCTGAACTCTCCAGCCTATTATCTCTTATTATCAGGTTCCTGGGACAGTTATACACCTTCACTGTCCAATATAATAAACAGAATAAAACAGAGCAATGAATGTGTGCCTCAAACTGTCTGTGGCCTCAGCAACAACAGTTGCTCAAGTCTATTCTCCACTGAGGAAGGGGCCTTGGATTAAGAATATTCCTTCAAAATACTTAGTAAAAACCACAAGGTAACTGAGGGTGGTTTTACTGCAATGGAGAGTGACAGAATTTTCCTTGCGACTTACATTGCTTTAGCAAAGAAAAAACAAATGCCAAGGTACCTTTTCTGAAGCTGTCAGAGAAGTTTCAAAGAGCAAAAATTACATGCAAAAATTATGCCAGGACCAAACAATTACATGAGGACATATGCTAGAACAGCTGGCTACAGCAGAGAGGAACATGTAAAATACACTCTGTGGTTCTCTGAAGTGCTCACTTTCAGAATAATTCTTACCTTGGTCTGGATCAATGCTTTGCAGTCATTAATACTGAATCCATCAAATCTGGAGTCCTCATTATCTTTGACATTTGATTCCTCCAAAATATCATTCTGGCTCTCCAAAACGCCCTAATAAAACATAATTTTCACTTTCTTTTTGAATTTCTCTCCTATCTCAAAGCATATAACCTAAAGAGAAGTTTCCCTCAAATGACAATAGCCAATAAAGATGTACTGAAGATGTATTTCATCATATGTCCCCCTTGCATTAGAACAAAACCAGTTCTACGTACACACATGAATCTAATTGACTTCAGTTAATAAAAAAGCCATTTCCAATTAGAATTAGCCTTAATTAACATCAAAACATTGTTGAGAAATATGTCTTCATCAGTACTGTTAAAATCAATACAAATTTCCGTTAACAGAAAAGCAAGAATGATGTAAGCTTAAGCTGCTTGGGCATTGATTTAATGCTGGTTTATCTCTGGGCAAGAAAGGAACAAAATGTGAATGTCTCCCATTCTCTCTCTTCTAAATGACAATTCTAGAAAAGTGAATTTCAAATGCAGAATAGGTCTTCTACCTTCTTCACTGTTGTTCTGTTTGTATATAACTTGCATGAAAGGTCAAATACACCCATAAAATCAGTACCTTGTCAACCCCATGTTTCAGCAATCAAATTATCAATTGGAACAGTTACTTCTGAAAATTACACATGACTAATTAATCCCAAATAAATAACTGAATACTAAACCATCCCTGACACTTTTATCTTCACAAAGTAAGAGATTAAACAGAGACATTTCTATTTGAGATCTTTCAATACCATTGGTTTGGTCTCAATTCAATTTAAAACATACTCTCCCACAAGCCTTGCAAAAGCAGACAGAGAAAAGGGAAGTTGAACACACTTTCAGTCCTATACAGTAAAAAATCCAGTAATTACTTAAACAGCCTCTCTGATTCAAATCTTATTTTCACTTAATGGAAAGATATTAGAGGCTAATTCTGAGCGAAAACAGTAACTTATCCTACTGCACACACACCTGAAAGGTAATTCTCCATCTATAACAAAGCTAAAACACACCACCTAAAAACAGGGCACTGCACAAGAGAGAGACTTCAATGTTAAGGCAGTCAAAGTTTGACCCTGCACAATTTCATAGTTACTTACATTTCTCATAAAGATGAGAAAACACCAGACTATTATTTCAAAAATCTCTCTGTAAAAAACACTTGTGACTCACTCAGATCTAGTCCCTCACCCATCTGCATGTATAGCTTAGAGAAGATCAGATTCCTAACCAAATATTTATGCTGGCATACTGGCAAACCGTTGTTCACTTGCCTTTTGAATTGCATCTATTCCAAGAACACTCAAGAGGTTTCCTTGACAATGAGAGTTACTCCAGGGATGTCTTAAGATGGGGGTATTATCAGAGTCGCTGAGTGTTCTCCATACATTTCCAGAATCGATGCTAGGAAACAAAACACAATTTGAGGTTATAAGCTGTACGATGTTTCCAGTGAGCATATATAAATTAGTTATTTTGACTTTAAACAGTTCTATACTGCCCTACCTTGATCTTACAAGCAACTTATCTTAAAACTCTTTCTACATTTGGTCCATCTATCAACCCAATGTACAATTAGCTCGGATGACAATTAGCGGAAACAGTAAGTCAGCATGACTTCTGAGATAAGAAGGGCATTAGAAGCACGTTTCAAAGACTGTTATATGCCAACAGCTCATATTATTCAAATTTTTTCTGTGAAATGTGGGCAGAGTTCAGCCCTATTAGTTTTCCACTTTGCATTTTCTGTCTCTCAAACCTTTCTCCATCCCATAGGTCACAATTCTCCTCTGCAGCAGCTGCTGCTCAGGTGGGTGAACTGCACATGCTTTGGACATGTCTGTGCTACAAAACAAGTCAAAATAGCTCACTGCTGAAACAGTGAGAATTATGTTCTCTCCACATGGTACTTTTGATTCTCACATTGTATTCATAACATATAAAAAATCCAGTTGGGCTTTACTTAGTATGCAGTTATGACTGACCTTAGTTATTCACCACGGTAGCTCAAGGCCTTTTTTTTCTGTAGTTTGTACTCTGCTATAATACTGCAGTCCCTTTTACAGATACATATTTCTCCACAAATTTGATGCTGATTAAAATACAACACATCTGCAGGGAACTTGCTGAAAGGATGCCCACATTAAATGTTTTAATTACATTTCTTCGGAGTCTTAGTATATTTCCAAAGAATGGTCTGACCCAGCCTTTTAGGTACAAACCCTCAGAGTTATGAAAAGATAACTACAATACTGTTCAGTAACTACAATGCTGCTCAGCAGCTGCAGATCCTTCAAAAACATGTAACAAAACTAGAAGTGTTCCAGCTGTCACAAGAGATGGCTTATGTTAAGTTCATGATATTAATTGCTATTAACATAACCCAGGAAAGAAGCCAGATGCACCACAGATTCTGAAGCACATCTGTTAAACACAAAAAGGAGTTACTAACTGAGAAAATTGAGGGGAAAAATAAATTGAAAAAAAAAAAAAGCAAAAAGCGTGTGGGTTGTTATAGAAGCAGCAGTCTCTGATGATGAAGAAATAAGTGGGATGTGCTGTAAAGAAAGGACAAGCAAACAGGAAGAACAGGCTGCCTGTTGGGTTCTGGCATTCCAAAGGCTTAGTCATAAGAAGGCACACCAACAGCAGGGAAAAACCCTAAGAACGAATCTGTAATTTTGATATATTCCCTTTGTTGTTTTCCAATGGCTAAAAGATCATCCATTTCCTTTAACAATACAATACTAAATAGCAGAATAAGAGTAGAGTGCTAAGAAAGATTTTTGAGTGTACAACTGATTTTTAAATGATGAAATAAACAGTGTAATTGCCAAGGATTTTTTTTTTAACTATTGATCTAAACTCATTACCAAAGTTGATTCTTCAGAAGTTCAGGTATCCCAACATCTTCATTATTTGTAGCAAGTACTTGCTCTAAGCTTCTTATGTGTTCTCTGGACTGTGATACAAAGACTTCTGGAAAGCACAACTTAAATATATCCTCGTAGCTGTGATCTGCCTAGAAAAAAGTTTCATTACATAAGTTATACAGGTCATCTCCACTGTTCATGAAGGACCTTGTCCAAAGATTGTCTTATTGTTTTCAATACTTGTATTAATATTAATGGCACAGATGGACTGAGCCTACAGTTGAATATTTTTAATATTTACCTAGAATTAGAGAAGGAGAAGCAAAAATCCAAGAGTTTCTCATGTACCTTAGTCTATACCTTCTCAGCTTCTAAATCACGGACTGGTTTGCCTATTCAGCACTCATGACCTCTTCTGCTCAGATAATTCAGGTCAAATCTGATGTACACATCAACTCCAAAGCTAACTCAGTATTCAAATACTCCTAATCTGGCCAAATGTAACACAACTGCTAAATGCTACAATTGCCAATAAATACTTGTACTGTGTAAGTATTCATAAAAACTGGGGTGAGGATGTCTCTATATCCTTGGATTTGTACCAGACTTTTTCCAGCCTATACTAAAAATCAGAGCCAGATTTACATTCTTGTTCCTCCTCCAGCAGTGATGAGGAGGAAGTTTGGGAGGNGCACACCAACAGCAGGGAAAAACCCTAAGAACGAATCTGTAATTTTGATATATTCCCTTTGTTGTTTTCCAATGGCTAAAAGATCATCCATTTCCTTTAACAATACAATACTAAATAGCTGAGACGAAGAGTAGAGTGCTAAGAAAGATTTTTGAGTGTACAACTGATTTTTAAATGATGAAATAAACAGTGTAATTGCTGATGATTTTTTTTTTAACTATTGATCTAAACTCATTACCAAAGTTGATTCTTCAGAAGTTCAGGTATCCCAACATCTTCATTATTTGTAGCAAGTACTTGCTCTAAGCTTCTTATGCGTTCTCTGGACTGTGATACAAAGACTTCTGGAAAGCACAACTTAAATATATCCTCGTAGCTGTGATCTGCCTAGAAAAAAGTTTCATTACATAAGTTATACAGGTCATCTCCACTGTTCATGAAGGACCTTGTCCAAAGATTGTCTTATTGTTTTCAATACTTGTATTAATATTAATGGCACAGATGGACTGAGCCTACAGTTGAATATTTTTAATATTTACCTAGAATTAGAGAAGGAGAAGCAAAAATCCAAGAGTTTCTCATGTACCTTAGTCTATACCTTCTCAGCTTCTAAATCACGGACTGGTTTGCCTATTCAGCACTCATGACCTCTTCTGCTCAGATAATTCAGGTCAAATCTGATGTACACATCAACTCCAAAGCTAACTCAGTATTCAAATACTCCTAATCTGGCCAAATGTAACACAACTGCTAAATGCTACAATTGCCAATAAATACTTGTACTGTGTAAGTATTCATAAAAACTGGCGTGAGGATGTCTCTATATCCTTGGATTTGTACCAGGCTTTTTCCAGCCTATACTAAAAATCAGAGCCAGATTTACATTCTTGTTCCTCCTCCAGCAGTGATGAGGAGGAAGTTTGGGAGGCTGAATACAGCCACAGTAGTGATCCAAACAGGCCTACTGGAGTAACAGTGTTATCTGACAAGTAAGAAATGCATATATAAGGGGAAATATGTATAATTTACATCCTATCCTAAAGGGATGTTATCATACCATCTGGTCCAGAAGTTGTGTCCTTTTATTCCTTCAAAGAATGAATTACAGCAATTTTCTAAATAAAAGCGATTGACTTCACCACCCTGCGGAGGAACTGCAATCCAGGAACAGCAATTTTGTGTGAAAACTAAAGAATAGAACCAGTCTGTTTTCCTTGCCCAGCAATCAACAACTTAGTCTGAAAAACCTAAGTATGGTTACTCCGTATTTTGACAGTTTCATTTAATTGTAAGTGAAACACTTAAAATAAACTGAGGTATTTCCATAGTTTTATTATACTGAACTCAGACAAGTGTGGTGAATACTGAGAGAGTACAGATTTAATCTAATGATGAGTGGGCAAATCAACAAAGATGGTAGGAGGATTCTTTGCTTCTGAGCCTGGAACAGAATTTGTGCTCCATGCTGGTCCCTCCTGAAGTAATGCCTTGCTAAAATGCCTATCCTGATGATCAGCTGCTGGGACATTCAAAGACTCTTGAGCAAAATCCTTTGAATCTTACCTGAAGTAAAATTCTGTACTTTCAGTACTTTGAAAGTCACAGTACTTTCAATCAATTTGTAAATTATTTCAACTTACAACAGAGATACTACATAGAGGATCCTGAAAGATGCCCAAGAAGCAGAATTCTATAAAAGCAAACTTGCTAAAGCATTCGTGGTCAAGGAAAAAAAAATTCCTAGTAGGCACCAAAACCAAAATGGGATGGGAGTTAAGGAAAAGCCAGGCAGCTGCTCTTTGCTTTGGGATGGGGGAAAGTTACAGCTACAGAGTGTAGCAAGGGAAGCACAGCTCTGCCTCAATTGTAGTGTCTTCTTAGAGACTGTGATGCTTCTCCTACACACATATATGTCACTGACTTACAGTTTAGCCAAGACAGATGAAAAATGCAAGATGTTTTATTACCTTTTTTACTGTCTATTTCAACATGTCTTTCTAAAACAAAAATTTTTTAAATTTCCATTTATCTTGTAGCTTTGTAGTAAAAAAATATTAATGCCCAAATTTCACATCCGTACTTTCTGACTAAATCTTCTATATCCTATTATATCAGAATACCATGGAGCTTAAACATGTGCACCAAGCCCTCTCACAAAGGCCAGTATTTAAAGAGCACATGAAAAATGCTCAAAGTGTTCAGTCGTGTAAGCAAAATATTCAGCTACTGCAAGGAAATTAGTGATTGTTTCCACCTTACTATACATGATTCTGCTCCAGATCATCATTGCTTAATTAACTGAAGCAATAAATACTGAAGGTCAGACCTCTGACCTCAGATGATCTCTAGAGTTCCCTTCCAACCTACCTGGCTTTTTTTTCTCTTAACCATAGAGAAGATAGAGCCTCAGTACAAAGAGTTTATTATCTCAAACAAACAATACAAAAAGGAGAGGGATAAAGGACAAACTATACATATACTGTATACTCAAAGAAATCTCCAGCAGCTCTGTAGCTATTTCTCTGCCCTAGAAAAGACAACTCGAAACTCTAAGCACAATTAACTTACTAAACTTGTACTGGACATTTCCTTCTGTCTTTAATAAATGCAAAATAAAGTAAAAGCTTCAGTAAGATTAAGATCTACTGCTTTTGGAAAGAAGCCGAGCAACCTGCTACATTCCCTTTCAGCTTCAATCATTACAATACTCTCTTTTTTCAATAGCAGGCTTTTTGTCCTCCATTTACAACATTACAAAAATTATCTGTTTATGCACACCAATAACCAGGTAACTTGTATCTCTCCACTCAATCAGTGTGGGGAGTTTTGTGCTTTCCCTAATAATACTTCCGCGTAAAGTAAAGTAAAGGTAAAGTTCCCAGGCAAGGGCAAGAAAACCTGCCTCCAGAAACCCTCGGTTCCCTACACCTACTAAAACTCACCTAACAGACTACAAGAAGTAAGTTATTACTGCTACCGACTAACCCCATGGAAGCTAGGTTGATTGTTCTCTTCTCTTTTCTTCAAATGCTGCAATTTAGGATAATAGTAGTTAGAACGAGGTGGGGTTGGCCTGCATTTTATGTTCTTCCTTCTCTTTTGTTACTTTCCTTCCCTTTGGTGATACGTTTGGTCCATATGGAAACACATTCATCACAACAAGGTATAGCCCTTTACCCGAACCTTCTTTTGTGCTGATAAGGATACATTACTTTATTTACTCAGAATATTGCCTCTAACATCATAAAAGAGAATGTAACATCCTATGCTAAAAAAGAATTATATTAAAAGACTTTGTGTGTGTGTGTGTGTGTGTGTGTGTGATTAACTTCTACCAGCATCAGTCTAAAATTCCAGAAAGACTGTTGATACTGTTCAGGCAGTATATCAAATAACAAAAGTCACCATTTTTGCCATTTTCTAAGTCAATGTTATGTTGGTTTGCTTCAATACAATTGCAGGCAACTCTTAGAATTTCTGTCCACCCTGCTTTTCTCACCCACCTTACCGTTTTTTTGTTTCCTATGCTTTTTCTTGTCTAGGTTTTAAATTGCATGTGCTTCAGGGCAAGATTCATGGTTTCTACTGCTTACTTATTCCTAGCGTCTAGAAACAAAGTCGTGCATTACATTCTTCAAGGCTCTCCTGCAGGACAACTTAAGTATTTGTCAAACACTGTAGAGAAGTTTCTTTTGTTCCGCTTGAGTTAGCTGCAAAGTAACTTGACAGTTTCTCTCCCTGTACAACATTATCTTCTATAGAGAAGACAGATACAAAACTTGAGATGTAGGAAGCAGTAAGACAAACATTTCTGGTCCTTGGTTTACATATTAACACATACCTCATTCAGAGAGCCCGAAGCCTCCTCTATCCCACTGCACAGAGATGGCTCAGCACAGACCTGGGCAGCAGAAGTGCTACAGCATCCGTTCCTTAAGTCCGTATCAGCTCCAGAAGTTTTTGTTGATTCCACCAAAACCTCGGGATTATGACTGAATCTCTCTGATCTGTCTAAGGACTCTCTGAAGCCTTCAAAGTCACCCCAGGAACCACTGGATTCTGAGGTACCAAAACTGCTCTCAGAAAACCCCTCACAACTTCCCCCTTTGCTGTTCATTACAGAGAGGCTTTGCTGCATTACTTCAAGATTAATAACTTCATTATTTTTCTTGTCATTCCAGCAACAATCACTTCCACCGAGAGACATACCACCTGCTTCAGCTGCCAGGTCTTTTGGAGACCCCTGGTGTGATATATCTACTGGTGACAGGTTATGCATTTTTGTTTCAGAAAAATTAATTTGTTGAAATCTGTACTGCGAAAAGGTTACTGAAGTTCAGTTGCATTAGAAATCTAAGTGTTTCCAAAACAAAATCAAATTCTTCATTTTACCCCAAAGAATAACAACACTGCTAAATCAAAACAGGATGTCCTTCAGCCTCTCTTCCAGTAATCAGCATATGCACGTTATTCAGCCTCTGTTATTCAGTTTCTGTGTAGGGTATTAGCCTAAAAAGAAAGGATTATAAAAAATACTTCTGTGATAAGGACTGTGTAGGAATAAAGATAGCTGATAAGGTAAGAAAAAGAATGCTCGGGTTAAAATAAACACATTCCAGTATTATCCACTGAAAATTGCTGTAGGCAAAATTCTTTTAAATTTACACTTAAGTACTTGCCCACACCACAAGAAAACCATTAAATTAGTGAACAACATTTAGCAAACACGTAACAGAAGTTGCTATTAACACAGCACTGAGTACATAGGAAACAAAATAAAATAACTACAGACAACTTGCAACACTTCAAAAGTATTTTCTGTAACTATTTCATTCACCTTGTGCACACCCAAACTCTTTCTGTCTGCATGGGCTGCCCTATCCCGATTATAATCCCGTAAAACTAGAGTATTTCCAATTATATAAGTAATTGAAGCAGATTTAATAAATTCAGTTTGGCATCTGTAAATGACACAGGCAGTGATCATTTTAGCATTTACCGCTTTAGGTCAATCCCATCTCCTCAAGCATTTTTCCGAGCTGTTTCGGGGGGCAGGTTAAAAAACACACTGAACCCACCTCTGAACGACCGGCCGCTACTGGGTATTTTCTGTGCTTAATAGACAGAACAAAATTTGTATGTTTTTTCCCCAGGTTCCCCTCGAAGGCAGCCCAGGTATAGACCGGGGGGATGGCAGGGCCCCCTCCCGCCCCAGAGACACGGGGCAGGTGGGGCCCCCCAGGACAGGGCAGGGGATGCGCATCGCGGAGCCGTCGGGAAGCGGCTCCTCCACCCGCGTCCCCCCGGCGGCTCCTCCAGCCGCGTTCCCCCCTGTTCGGAGCGGGAATAGCCTTACCCGCGGTCCAGGGCCCGCCGCCGCCGCCCGGCAGGTCGCCGGGGGCGGGCCGAGGTGTGCGGGGCGGGACAGGACGGGGCGGGCGGTGGGGCTGCACCGGCCGGGGACAGCGGAGCCCTCCCGCCTCCGCCCCGGAGCTGTGAGGGCAGAAGAGCCTCTGCCCATCCTCAGCCCAGGTTCTCTCCTCTTCCTCTGCTTTGACAAGCGCCTCCCCGGCTCTCCAGCCTCGCTCTCCCGGGCCTCTGCACGCACCCGCATCNTTATTCAGCCTCTGTTATTCAGTTTCTGTGTAGGGTATTAGCCTAAAAAGAAAGGATTATAAAAAATACTTCTGTGATAAGGACTGTGTAGGAATAAAGATAGCTGATAAGGTAAGAAAAAGAATGCTCGGGTTAAAATAAACACATTCCAGTATTATCCACTGAAAATTGCTGTAGGCAAAATTCTTTTAAATTTACACTTAAGTACTTGCCCACACCACAAGAAAACCATTAAATTAGTGAACAACATTTAGCAAACACGTAACAGAAGTTGCTATTAACACAGCACTGAGTACATAGGAAACAAAATAAAATAACTACAGACAACTTGCAACACTTCAAAAGTATTTTCTGTAACTATTTCATTCACCTTGTGCACACCCAAACTCTTTCTGTCTGCATGGGCTGCCCTATCCCGATTATAATCCCGTAAAACTAGAGTATTTCCAATTATATAAGTAATTGAAGCAGATTTAATAAATTCAGTTTGGCATCTGTAAATGACACAGGCAGTGATCATTTTAGCATTTACCGCTTTAGGTCAATCCCATCTCCTCAAGCATTTTTCCGAGCTGTTTCGGGGGGCAGGTTAAAAAACGCACTGAACCCACCTCTGAACGACCGGCCGCTACTGGGTATTTTCTGTGCTTAATAGACAGAACAAAATTTGTATGTTTTTTCCCCAGGTTCCCCTCGAAGGCAGCCCAGGTATAGACCGGGGGGATGGGCAGGGCCCCCTCCCGCCCCAGAGACACGGGGCAGGTGGGGCCCCCCAGGACAGGGCAGGGGATGCGCATCGCGGAGCCGTCGGGAAGCGGCTCCTCCACCCGCGTCCCCCCGGCGGCTCCTCCAGCCGCGTTCCCCCCTGTTCGGAGCGGGAATAGCCTTACCCGCGGTCCAGGGCCCGCCGCCGCCGCCCGGCAGGTCGCCGGGGGCGGGCCGAGGTGTGCGGGGCGGGACAGGACGGGGCGGGCGGTGGGGCTGCACCGGCCGGGGACAGCGGAGCCCTCCCGCCTCCGCCCCGGAGCTGTGAGGGCAGAAGAGCCTCTGCCCATCCTCAGCCCAGGTTCTCTCCTCTTCCTCTGCTTTGACAAGCGCCTCCCCGGCTCTCCAGCCTCGCTCTCCCGGGCCTCTGCACGCACCCGCATCCCCTGGGTTACGGACACCCTGCCAGCCAGAACCAGCCCCTGCCCGCCGAGAAGAGGCTGATTTTTTAATTGTGATGCGAAAAAGAAAAGTTTTGTTGTTCCTCGCCACAACCCCCCCTCCCGAGCTTCTTTCTGCGACCTGGCAGGCTAAGGATATGAGGTTTGACAGTGGTGGTTCCAGTTTGCTTTTAATTTGAGACTAGCTAAAATTCTCACATAGTTACAAAGTTCCCGGGGTAAGGATTTTAAAAAAGTGACAATCAAGCCACCCAGGAATAAAACCTCACTATAAAATGTCAGGAATGGGCCGGGAACAGCCTCTCAGGATCACTTCTTCCTCCCTCTGTTCTTTTGGCCTGCAAGGTATTAGGCTGCTCCCCCTCACTGTTCAGACTGCAGCTTGATCCTCTTATAACAGGTTAAGCCAGAAACTGTGGGTCCAGTGCTGCAGACAGGTCACCCCACAGCCTGGGTGACTATCCCATGCCATCCACCCCTCGAAGAGCAGCGTGCCCGAGGCTATCTGCTCCCAGGCCTGGGGATCAGAGGGAAGGATGCAGAGAAAGTTCCTTAGCTCCCTGACCTCGGGCTGAGTTAAACATCTGGGTAGTCCCAAAGAACAGGGGATGGTTGTAAAAGCAAGGAAAAAGGTTTTCTGGAGACAGGCCCAAAGTAAAAAGCTTTTTCTAGGCACTACAGTACACATGTTTTCCAGCCCAGACACAGATACATGCACTCCTCCCACGCATCTGACTCTCATTCCAGGCTATAGTGCTTTATTCGAGGGCGAGAGGCTGCATTTGGGAACGATGCCCAGACGCAGAGCCAAAAAAATTTTGTTGGCAACTGTCTGAAAGGTTTTTTTAATCTGTTTTCTTTCTGCTTCGGAGCCGTTTCTTACCCTCCGTGGCCATCCCGTGGCAGCCTGCAGCTCTGAGGATATCCGACCAGCTCGGCGAGACTGTGATTCAGCCCCAAAGCGTCTGACACTTGCTGGGAGGGCGTCATCGTCCCACGCTGCAGTTTGTGCTGCGGGATCTCGGGGGTTCCAGCTCTCGCTTCAGTTTTGAAGGGAGCTCACGGTTTTTGCAGCACCTGAGATTGTTTTGCTCGGCTTTACATTTTCACCTTTTGTCCTCTCAAAAGAAAAGACTAGAAACAGAAAGTGCAAAAGCTGAGATGCTCCTCTCCCTTTTACCGAGCCTTGCATCCGGAGGCGAAGGGCTGCGTGGGGTTTGCAAACCCGTCTGTGCCCCGCCGAGTTCAAGGTGTCTCTCCAGCAGTGTGAGAGGAGTGCTGGGAGAGTTGGGGAGATTAAGAAGCTGCCACAGACCTTAGAAACCACAGTGTAAGGAACTGAAGGAAACTGCAGTGCCTTCTTTCCAGAGTAACATCAGTAACTCTATTAAGGACTGTCCACATAACGCTGTTGTTTATGTCTCTCCAGCACACCTTATAACACACCTTGGGAAAACCAGTTGCTAGCCTTGGGCCCCTGCAGAGGAACAATCGGCTGCACCATCTCCTGGGTGTACCCGCTGCTGTCACTACTCTCAGGTAAATGCTGCTGAAAACGCACAGAATCTCAAGAAAACCCTGCACTGGTGTGTTTTGTACAGGTCAGTGAAAAGTGGATTTCACCTGCCCTTGTCTGAATTCATTCCTCTGGACTCAGCCCAGCTGAGCATGAGTGTGACAGCTGCTGCTGAGATCCCCAACTCTTGTTTTAAATCACACCCTCTGATAGACCGGTTTAATTTAAAACCATCATCACATTTGGACTAATAAATTTCCCCTCTGAAGATAAAATTCCTGTTACCTGTTTGGGGGGGAAAAAAACTTATAATTTTGCCTTATGATTTATACCATAATTACTGCATTAAATAATTTTTTATTTTTTTAACTATCACAGTGCTTGTTTGTTTGTTTATTTTATAATAGCCATCTTTATTTAAAAGGTAAATAGGCCAAAAGCTTTAAACAGGGACTATAATCTTATGCTTAGACACTCGTGTATGCATCTACTAGAGTAGAACATCACTACTCAAAAATTCACCAATGCAAACAACTGAATTGACTGAACATTCATCTGCAACTGTTACTACTGCTCCTGCCACCGTTCGTACTGGAAAACTACTTGACTTTAGTACACATACTCAAGAATTACTCTCTTTTTCATTTTATCCTTTGAAAAATAGCTGTTCGCAGTTAACAAAAAATAAATCAACAGAATAACTGAAAAGTGTTTACTTTTGGGTCAAATTAGCACCACGTTGTAGTAATATGAATTTGTATCTGTGAAGGATCTGGTCCTGAATTATTGAATTGTGTGGTACTCCTGTAAATGACCAGAATTACATGGTTGGCATTTCTCTTCATTCATTTTTTCTCTTGGAAAAAATAGGAGCAAGAAATACTTTTCTATTCAGAATTTTGAGTTGTTTTTTTTTTTAATTGAAGATTTACATAATGGTATTTAAAGGACTGAAAATATTTTCTTTAATTTGTATTAAATACTTGCATTTCTTTTCTTGTAAAAAATATCTTACATTTAGTTAAACAGACTCAAAATACCATTTGGATAATAGAAGCCAACATGTTTTCAAAAGTCAATAAAAAATTTTGAATGATTCAGAGTGACATTTAAATAAATGAGCTGTCTTTTCAGTCAATGATTAAATTTTTTTTCACCCAAAGTATCCAGATTTTAGAAGTGTAGGAGTTCAACAATTCTTTAATTTCCTTGGTAATACAGAATGCTCAGCTTATTGAAAATCCACTGAAGATATCGGGTCTAAATACTGATCTAATTGACTAGCTAGGGCTTATATTTGAAAATATGGTTGATTATTCCATTAAACTTCTTCCTGGAGGCACAGTGGATTGGCCCTATCTTCTCACTTTGCTTTGTTGCTGTTATGGATGGTTCAGAAGGTCAGCAAGTCCACCATCTTTTTCCTGAGTTAGACATGAGAACAGCAGCTCTTCACTGTAAACTTTACTTCTCAGTATATGATGAAGGGCCTCCCCGGCCCCCCTCTGAAATAGTGCCCTGTGTGCTAAACCAGTGTGATGGGAGCCACTGGAATCAATGAGCCACCTGCAGCTGTGCCTGGGCTAAAAGAGGAACCAGGATTTTTCCAACAGCAGATGGCAGCTCTCCCTTGTCTCTCATGCACACAACACATCTGTTAGTTCTCCTGAGCAGGGAAAGTAATTCATCCCCTCTACACATTAAAAAGTGCTTTATGGTCTGACCACAGAAAAGCCATTCCATGGGAACTCTCCATTGATGGACTGTCAGTGCAGAAAGATCACCCACAAAAAAAAGTCATATCCTGTGCCAGGAAGTGTAAGCTGTACTTTAGGTCCCTCTCTTCTTCCCTCAGGTGTGGAAGATAAGAGAGCTGTAATTCACCTCTTAAAAAAGCTTAAAAAAGCTCAGATGTCCAAGAGATGTCCATGCCTTGGGTTTACTGGCACTTGAGCACTTTTGTCTAGCCCAGCAGTGTGGCTTTGAAGCAACGCTCACATTTGCTTTGATGGTTAGTCTGGTTCCCAGAGTGATTTTTGGGGAGCACAAACCAGATGTCTTCTGGGGAAAGGCAGAGAAAAGCCATTCCACTCTGGCACTGCATGTAAACATTTTCTTCCAAATTCATGTGTGGGCTGCCCTACTTTAACATCCTCCAGCAAGTTCCATAGCACATGTGCTAAAAGAAGGCTCAAACCATTCAAAACTCCCACAAGATGCACTTCTTGTTCACATCTGTAAGAAGGCAAATGCCACAGGCACCTTCCTATTTGCCAGCACTTAACCACCTTCAAGTCTGCCACCTGCATCATCCACTGACACTTGTAGCTCGACATACTTTCTTCTCTTCAGCTGCTTTCCCTTCTCTTGTCAGTTCCACTTGCAGAACCTCTTGTTTCTTTTATTGGACTTTCTTCTTACTATTCGTTTGTCAACTGTTCTCTCTTCTGCCTTCAGTCTCCTGAAAACTCAGATCTATGACTTGGGCCTCTGATGGAAAAGGTATTGCTTTTTATTCAATTAGAGGGGCATGAGAGGGACAAAGGTTTCCTGTGCAGCAGAATAATTTGCTGGTTGAAGCAGGAGGTTGCTAGTGTCATGACTGCTGTTGGTATGAGAACACTGGCCAGCAACAGATTTCAGAAGAATAAAGATGATCCTCTTAAAGTCCCATTATACTGCATTGAGAGCACAGCAGATATGCACCGACTATGTGACAACAACACAGCACAGGTGCTTAGATGGACTCTGCCACCAGAGGTGGAGCACCTAGAGATGTGTTTTGATGTGGCTCCAGGGTTCCTATTCCTGAATTCCACAGATGATCTCCTCAAGCTCATACTGTAAGACAGCTTTTTTACTTCCTCCCCACCACAGCTAGCATCAGTACTCCTGTATCCGTACACCTGTTTCCAACACAGTGAGTGCTGCTTTTCTATACAGGTTGCTTGGGAGGGGGGACAAAAATTCTGGTAGAATTACAGCTCTGGGCTCAGATCTGCAGGGAAATGATAAATATCACCAGACTGCCCAGGAGTGCTGGCACACCTCTAAAAGCAATTCCACAGGAGCTACAAGCTGCAAAGGAAATCATTCACACAGCAACTATGTGAAAATACCACCAACAAATAGAACCACCTGACCAGTCCTGACCCAGTATGAATGGCTTTGCCTCAAAGCATGAAACAAACATTGCCATGTTTGTGTAAAACAAATGGTAGAACAGCTCCTTCCTTCACTTAGCAGGGCTGACAACTATTTCAGGTGCCAGACTGGCTACTGGAGACTCTGGAGAGTCACAGCCTTCCAGAGCCACCAAGTTGCTGCACACAGGTCCTGCAGGAAGGCTTTTTGCAGGAGTTGAAGGAGGGAGTTCAGCATCTTCCAGTGCGAGCCTAGTCCTCAGAGAGATAGTCTTACTGTACTAAACTATTTGTTATTTTGGGCATAGCCAATGGTCATCTAAAGATCTTGCTTCTTATAATCAATTCAGCCAACGAAAGAATCCTCAAGACAGACAAATACACATCTCTTGAGCTCTGAATCCTTCAACTCTTGCTTTTCTTAAAGCTGTGTTCTTCTCCAGCTTCAATCTCTCCTTGCCCTCAGTGCAGTCAAAGCATTAAAACTAGGAGTATATCTTCTCATTGTGGAGAACATCTCTTCTTATGGAGTTCATCTCTTCTGGACACAGGTAAAAGTGGGTCCTATGCTCCCTGAACCTTCTAGAGCTTGTAGAAGGATGCTACATATCCCGTATCTTCAAAGAGATGTTGTTTAAATGTATGGCAGTGGTGTGTGGTACCACAGTTGAACTGTATTCACAGCTTCACATTCATCTACTTATAACTGCTCCTCGTTCCATTATCATTTCCCATTCAGCTCCTGTTCTGTGTTGCTTCTTCTGCTGATCTTTCAAAATCTTATACATACATTAAGTCCAACAGTCTCTGCTGCCCACACAGGTTGTTTAGGTACATAGACATTAATTTACTGAGAGTATGCTTGGTAATTTTTGCCAGTCCCCTACATGCCCTGTAAACCAAGTCATGATCGCTGCAGTTAGCAGCTCACTAATCCTCTGTTTTAATGCCTGATTAGGTCCCAAATCCATCATTGTTAGTGAGATGTGGGTGTGGGGAAGGCAGGAGGATTTCATCCTCTCAGCTGAGACTTAAGCTGCTAGAGGTACACTCGACTGGTGCTGTACCAGTCTATTAATTAGCTTGCCTGGAAATTTTGTCGGTGCTGTTCAGTGAGGTAGTGGAAAGGTCAGACACTCCATTAGAAGTGCTGCGTTTCAACTTGAAGTCATTGCATTTAACACTTAACAAATCCCTAGGAGAAAAAAATCAAACAAAATATTAGCACAAAAATATTTTAAAAACTGAAGTTCCCACTTCAACCAGCATTTGAAAGAACATCAAATCATGATAATTAGCATCCTTGTAAGTCCTTAATTACAAGGAGCTTTTTCATTCTCCAAGTGAGCTTTTACAGGGGCTCTGAGGGAAGTGGATCAGTTGGTCACCATTGCACTTTGCACAGGGAGAAACATCACCACTTTGCACATTGGGAAATAAAAGATGGTTTAAGTTAGCTGCCACTAAAAGACACCAGCAAGTTCATGATGGATGTCTCCATATACCAAACACCATGAAATTATATTAATTATCAGTGAAGTTGTCATTTCACTGCTTAAAATGTAACACTGCAGGATAAATGGAAAATACATGCCATTTTCCCATGCTGGAAGGAGTGGCTGATACCCCAGAGCAGTGTAGTCCTTCAGAAGGACTGCAACAGGTTGGAGAGATGGGCAGAGAAGAACTACCTGAAATTCAACAAAGGCAAATGCAAAGTCCTGCACCCAGGGAAGAACAACCCCATGTACAGGCTGGGGGCTGACCTGCTGGAAAGCAGCTCTATGAAGAAGAATCTAGGGGTCCAGCTGGACAACAAGGTGTCCATGAGCCATCAGTGTGGCCTTGTGGCCAAAAATGCCAGTGGTATCCTGGGATGTATTAGGAAGGGCATTGCCAGCAAGTTTGAAGGTGATCTTGCTGCTCAACTCAGCCCTGCTGAGGCCTCACCTAGAGTGCTATGCCCAGTTCCGGGCTCCTCAGCACAATAGAGACATGTTGCTCCTGAAGAAGGTCCAGCAGAGGGCAACAGAGTTTGTTAAGGACTGGAGCATCTTTCTTACAAGGAAAGGCTGAGGCAGCTGTACCTGTTCAGCTTCAAGAAGAGATGACTGCGAGGTGACCTCATCAATATATATAAGTATCTGAAGACAGGGTAACAAGAGGCTGGAGCCAGGTTCTTCTTGGTGGTGCTGAGCAATAGGACAAGAGGCAATGGACAGAAACCGATGTACACGAAGTTTCACCTGAATATGAGGAAGAACATTTTTACTGTGCAGGTGATTACAGACTGGAACAGGTTACCCAGAAAGGCTGTGAAGTCTCCCTCACTGGATATATTCCAGAACCATCTGTGCGCAGTCCTGTGCCATGTGCCCTAGGATGACTCTAGTTGAGCAAGGAGGTGGGACCAGATGACCCACTTCCAACCTTACTCATTTCTATGATTCTGTGATCCTGGCAAGAAGGCAGAATTTCTTGACTTTTGCATATGTGTGCAAGGCAGTCATCTGCCTTTCTTGCCAGATGGTGCCATCTCTCCAGTAAAGCAGTATGGCTGTAGCACAAACAGACAAAGGCCTAGCTCTCAAATAAAGCAGGTGACAATTTCTGAAGCTGAAGTAAACTGTCCCCTGAACTTCCAAACTCTTGCTCTGGCTGCTTATGCCCCTGAGAGATGGGAATGTACCATCCTGAGCCTCTCATTTGTCTTTAAGATAGGGCATGTATGTCTCATAGCTGGATGAGCTGAGGGAGTGGGTTCCAGGACTAGACCAGCACAGGGGACAGATGGCAGCTGGTGAAGCTGCAGTTGGGATCCATCACACTGGGATGCAGGTGAGCCTGAAGCAGCCAAGCAGGCTGCCATAGAACCATAGAATCATACAATATCTTGAGTTGAAAGAGATCCACAAAGACCATTGAGTGCAACTCCTGGCCCTGCACAAGACAACCCAAGAATCACACCAGAGAGTGTTAAAGAGCGTTAAAGTGTATAGTTCTACAAGCCCTTCTCACCCACCTTTGCTACAAACATCCTCTGTGTGCTTTCACCTTGTCTATGCCTTCCCATCAGAGCTAAAAACACAGTGTGAACCACACTCCAAATGTTTTAGAACTGTGCACGTGACATATGGTCTGCATTAAAGCCTGATTCAACCACCTTCCTGAGCCATGTTTCCAGATGTTCTTTGCAGCATGCAGTTAATATGAAGGCAGGCTTTAACCTCATTTTGCCTGTATTGCAAGTAGTAAAACTAAATACAACTAAGTGGATCACAGTGTAGAGGTTTTTGAAAAGAGAAACGTGTTTAAACCTTCAAGGTTGGAGCTAGCAGCCAGGAGCTGGCTGGGGAAAGGCGGCTGCTCCCAGCTCCATGTTGGTAACACCACAAACATAAGATTGGACAATTTACAGCAAAATCAAAAGAGGGCAGACAAGGGAACATAACCAATCCCTCCTGCACTAATGATGCTATCACAGCTCCAGCTGGAAGAGGGCAGCATGTGTTTTATTTAATGGTTTGTATTGCTCCATTGCTGAGGTCACATTTCTGAGGGCAAAACAAATCTACCATGAAAGCAGGGAACCTCTGCTGCAGCATCTGGGTCTGGCCTGGAAATTCAAAATTTGGGTCTAGATCCAAGCTCTTCCCAAATGTCCAAGGACTTGCATTTTAAGACCTAGACTCTCTTCATTCTTATTTATGCTAAAAAACCCCACCAACTAGAAAAAGTTTAGCACACTTCTAACAGCAACGGGCCCCCAGCTTCTTACGCTATTGTAAATGAGGTCAGCAAGATTCTGCAGAATATTATCATAAGGTTGCAATTAGCAATGAGAGTTATGCCACACGCATTTTACATTAAAGAAAGCAGTTGCAGTAAAAGGCTGTTGAATTCAGACATCAAAGCACACAGTTCGTGTCAACTAATAATACAGCAAAATAGAAACTTTAGATGCATGGATGCACCAATAGTTCTTTTTTTTTTGCATGGATGCCCCAATAGTTCTTTTTTTTTTTTTTTAAGTGCTCTTGTTGAGACATTTGGGCACACTTTATCTAATTTTCAATTTTTAATATTTTATAAAAGGGCATTTATTTTTATCTTGAATACAGACATGATTTATATGAGTATGAATATGTCATAGAAAAATGTGAGTAATGTGGATAGGAACATGTCAAGGAAAGGGATTTTGCTATCTAAAATCCTCTTTAAAAGTAAATTCAGTAGGCCATTAAATTTTATAAAATACTTAACCATACACTAGCCTGTCAGTGTATTCATCAGTTGTTCTGTACTTTCAAGCCATTGATGCTCTTTATGCTGTTTAGGAGTAGAACTTCGCAGACCAAAATGACTAGAAAACTTCAGATTTTGTAATTTATAGCTAGCACTTGGATGTTGTTCTCCCTACAGTCAGTGAGTAGGTTCATTACCTATAACTGGAAAAAGGATTGTGTCCTCTACTTTGAAATAATGACATCAAAGATTCTATATTTAAATAAATTTATATGGAAAGGTTGGTTGGTGAAAATATTCCAAATACAGAGAGGACGGAACTGAATACATTGTGGTAAGGTTAGTACTTTAGATCTTTGCCTTGTTTAATTTTTAATGTATTAATTTTGCATTTCTATGCAGCATCTTTCAACAGAGAAGTACTAGGCTAAATTTAGTTCCAGGTAATGGAAACTCCACTAAGTAAGAAAGGGCCATGAATGTGTTTGACAACATCTGTATCAGGGGCTGTGACAGCACAAAGCACTTTACAGAGAGTCCCAAGTGGAGGCTTGGAAGCCAATGACAACAAATGGCAAAATGCTTGCAGTCAGCACTTCTGATCAGCACATCCTGACACCATTTGCTGCACAGGGGCCCTCCCCAGCCACAGTCAGCTTCAAGCTGCTATTTTCCAGGCTGAAGCCTCATGGAGGACAGCAATCCAGTTTTCCTAGGTCCTGGTATATTATATGTATGTGTGTGTTACAGTATCCTGTTATCCTGTTTTCCATACTCCCCCACTGGGGCAAATTATGACAAGAAAATCTCATTTCAGGACTGCTGAGATTTGTAAAGGCTGTTAGTGACACAGGAAGATAAAAGCAGGAAATTAGACCTTGTAATATAGGGAAAAGCATCCGAGGTGGTTCCACAAGCTGAAAACGATCTTCAGACACAGTGCTGCAAGGAATGTCAGTGCTGCAAGGGAAATATCAGCTTATTCAGGGAGGCGTTGTGGTGGGAGCTCTCTGACTGCAGTGGCTGCAGCTGAGCCATTGATGTGCTCCATCAGTTCCTGGGCTGCACTGTGTCTTCACTGGGAATGTGCTGTGCCATGGCCGTGGAAGTGGGTGGCGAGACTGACTGCTCCTCATCTCACAGCAGGGATGATGAACAGGCCACCCTGACACCACACTTCATACCCAAATGGTTGGTTGGGCTCCTGCTCTCCCCCATGCAAGTCCCAGGATGTTTTCTGGAGAAGATGATATTCATGTTGTCCACTTTGGGTTAGATGTGATGAGAAGAGCAGGTTCAGATCTGTTTCCAGCTGTCAGAGCAGCTGAGAGAGAGGCTGACCCTCTTGTCCTGTGAACTATATGCCAGAATTTGCTGGTCCTTTATCCCAAGCATCCAAAGAGCTGGATCCAGCAGCTGTCCCTCCATCCCTCCATTCTACTAATACACTGAACAAATCTTGGTTGGTACAAGGCAAACTGGTGAGCTCAACTGGAGCATGTGTGTTTGCTTCGCCCTGGAAGCTGGGGATTTTGCTAACCCAGCAGAACACAAGCTCTAGTTCTGGAGAGGATCTGCATTCCACCTGCTTAGATGTAGCATGTGGCTACTGGTTGATCATTCCTTGTGCAGAGTACTGTGATCTGCCGCCCAGGTTTCACCCAGCTCTGCTCTATTACACCACATGCCTCAGCCATGCCCTGTGTCCCTCATTGGCTGTATACCCTGAGGGCAGGCTGAGAGAGGTTCTTCTCTTTTTCACCCTTTGGCATGATGATAAAGATGTGATTACCCATTACTTGCTCCCCTTATCAAACTTAACTGTCCATGAGATGGTGGTTCATCCAAAGGTAAATGAATGCTTTGTACCTCATTCTCCAGACAGCCATACCAGTAATCTGCAATTAGGAGAAATGTGAGTAAGAGAGTTGTCTGTTCTGTCCTGGGTTTACTGTTATTTTTGCCCTTTTCTTCTACTACATCTCCAAAAAATCTTCAAGTCTTAGGTAATTTGGTTTAATTTACTGCAAGCACTTCAACATTCAATGAACCAGAACAAATTGCCGATTTCAAATGTCTGGTCTATAACATGGATAGAGTCTTGAATCAATTACAACCAGTAGAAATGATGTGTGTGCGGAAGTGCAGGCTGCTTCTAGCACCATACCCTTCTCTATCTCTGTGCTTTTCCCAGGAACTGAGAGGACTTTTTTGACAAGACACAGAATCCATGTTTTACAATAGTGCTTTCTAGAGATAAGTTTGCTGGTGTTGCCCTGAAATCCCTGACACTAAGAAACGAGGCTCAGCAAGTGACTTGAGATCATTGTGTCTGACTGGAGCAGAGGTGTTGTATGAGGAGACACCCGGGGACATAATTTTCCTAAATTTTCTTTATGAACAGGCAGCTACCTTCCCAGCTGTTATATACTCAAGAACAAAATCCCAGAAAGTGTAACTGGCCACTGCTACTGTAATTTAAAGCAGTTTCAGTCACTGAAAGTGTTGGTCTTCTCAGAGCTCTTCCATGAGTGAAGGGATTGTCATGATCCCTGCTCCTCAGCTGAGCCCTTGGAGCTGGCCCTATGTACATTTCCTAAGGAGTTAATAAGTTTGTTTTATTCCTTGAGTCAAGCAGATGGGCAACATGAGAGAGACTGTTACCAGGGTTCTGGCATCTTCACAGCTTTGGGTACTTGCCCTCACCTTTCCCATAACAGTGAGTTGCCAAGGTTGACCAACTCATCCCAGTCACAAGTGCTGTGTTTATAACAAATAGATTCTGTGACTACAGAGCACTTCCTTGCATGTTTCAGTAACAACTATTCTTTCATTTGCTCAGATTTTCTACCAGCTTCATCACAATTTCGTAAAATTTAAGATCCGGAAAAAGATTTGTGAAGTCCATACTAAAATATTCTTCTCTCTTCTTAGGAAGAAATTTACTCTATCATAAGACATGAAATATTTGTATGATATGATCAATTCACATCAAACTTTGGTTGTTCCAATTGATCCAACCATTTCCCCCAATTCATTTTTCTATAATATAAAAAGAATCAGGTAATTTCATAGACTTTCAAGCTGAACTTTTGAACTAATTAATCCAGAATTTTACATTTCTGAGGTGCATTCATAGTTCTAAAAGAGTAGGTGTATATGCAGCAGTTTAAATAATCAGACTAAATGCTTCATTGTGTATATATAAAGTTGCAGAGAAGTCAACTTAAGGAAAACAAGTGTTTAAAGAACATTTAATGTTTCTTTCCTTATTATTTGAGTAATTTTGAAAGGCATTTTTCATGGATACAGAGTGTCAAGTAAGAAATATTACAGTATTTTGCCTTAGGGGAATTGTGTTCTTATCTTCTGACTTGCAAGAGGAATGGGGTGAAATGTCCAAGCTGTTCTAGCTGTCATAGCCACATAATACCACTCTGAAGTATGTTAATATTCTCTCTGAGCTATTCCACTGAAACCCTCCCATTACGAGTTGTCTTCAGAATGACAAAAACAGCTCAAAGAACCCTCAAACTGCATGGCCGTGTGATGCTGCTTTGGACATGTTGCAAAATAGAACAAGAAAAGACAAGAAATTAAAACTAATTGATGTGGTTAAACCGTGGAAATTAATGTATCTCAAATTCCATGGATTTACTTTAATCGGTCCTGTGATCTGTTTAGTTAAACTGTCATAAATCCTAATGTAAGCAACATGAGGGATATTTAGTCAGGCTAAGACAAGGAAGACTTGTTTCCCTGGGCTCTTTCCACAGTCACAGGAGACAGAAAAAGGCTTTTCCAGGAGAACAACTGGGATTGTGGATCCACTGAATTGATCCCAGGAGAAGATGCAAGAGCAATGTCTCTTCCTCCAGCCTGTCCATTCCCTCCAGTTTGCTCTTGTACTCACCAGGCTTTATCATCAGCCAGATCAGCTTTCTATCACCAAAGGAAATGAAACTCTATTTTCTGCTCTCAGGCTGGTAACTAAACCGGCAATGGGGTCACCTGGCCATCTAAAAGTAGGACATCCCTTCACAGGGTGATGAGCAGTGCTTTGAATCACTGAGCATCTTCCAGGAGCTCTGCCTTACAGGACATCACCATTATTCTGCATTACATGTGTACACCTATATATATGTATTTATATGCTAACCGTAGAGACACACACCCCTACATTTGCCCAAGAAGGGGTTACATAAATGTATAAAAACTACATTAAGGAGCAGTTTGCTTAATTGAAAATGTGTTGCTATGGCTGCAGTGGCTTTTGTGTACAGTTACTTAAAATATGGGCATAACAAAGCGACAGACGGATTTCTATCTTTGTGTGGTCAAACTGCCACTGGTCCAGCTCTGCCTGCTAGTTGTGAGAAAGGACAGCATCTCTCCTGTATCCTGAGTGAGCAAGACTGGAGCTGACTACTCAGCCCTTTGCAGGCCACTGTGACTCAAACAACAGCTCTGAAGCTGTTTGTTTGCTTGAGAAAGGAGGTGGATGTGTGTCATTTCCTTGTGTAGACACATAAGCATCATTTTCCTTTATCTTTTTTTTTTCCTGTTTTGTTGGTTTAACTGGGGAGGGGGAATTTTTTGTTTGTTTTGTTTTGTGGTTTTTGTTTGGTTTGTTTGTTTTTCTTTTTGGTGTTTGGGGTTTTTTTAATGAGACAGAAAATCACTTGGGACCAAAAAAGCAAACTGCATCAGAAAGCTGAGGCTTCTGAGCACAGCAAGCTGAAGGACCTGAATTTTTTAATGGGGCTTCAATTTGAACTCCTAAAAAAATGCAAGAGGCACCTGAAATGTNAGTGTAACATGCCAGAGCTGGGCAGAAAAATGCCAGGAAATCTTCTCTGTGCCTGCAAAATTAGGAAAAAAATAGTGGTATTGATTTTATGGATTAAACTCTTGTGTGTAACTTGTATGGTGCATTCCTACTATACATACTATTTAAGTACAAACACCACCATGTGCATGAAATATATTATGATCTGTTTAAGTACTGACATTTAAATACTTGCACTAGCTGAAGGTGTTCTTTATTTTTTTAGAGTTGCTCATCCTCGTAATTACAATCAGTACTTGCATTTCCCATTCAAAACTGAAAAAATGCTGATTCTTTTCACTTCTAGCATTATCTGTTGGACTCATCTGGCTTTTCCTCTCTGATAGGTACCCCAGCAGGATTTCAAACAGCAAGGATTTGTTAAAACTGGCCACTTTTTGGCAATAGAGGCAGAAGCACAAGTATGAATAAATTCTCTAACAACACTTAAGAGACCAGCATAGAGATCAGAAAGATAGTACTTAGATGGTGAGGGTTCAAACTGGTTTGGGTAGAAATACCTTTCTATTCACAAGAAAGGTACTGTGAGTAATCAAAGACTTTATAACTTGAAATGCCAACCACACCTGAGTGGGTGATAGTCTGTGCCCATAGTTGTGCCAGCACTGTTATTCATCGTCACATGTAAATACCAAAAATACCAATAAATCTGTATCTGTGGGGAAGTATAGCAGAAACAGCACATCTCCCAAGGGACTTTGGCATACTGTGAAGTAAGCCCATCACTTCCCTACATTGACATATGAGCCTTCATAGTCTGAGTTAAATGTTCCTTTTCTGTGAGTAAATAGGGCAAGAGCTGGATCGGAACACTGCACATGGTCATTTTCATCACTAAGCTGCTAGTGGGCACCATGGCATGGTTTTCTGCCCATGTTTAGAGTTACCAGGGTCAACATTGCTCCTACAAGACCCCTTGGTCTTAGCCATCACATCCTGGGCATTGAGAGAAATGAGCTGTATCAATGGAGACTGTGGTACGCTGCTTGGATGCAGCCAAAAATCCAGTGCTGAAGCCGAGCACTGTGGCTGGTCTGTGGCCTCTATGTATTGAGTGCCAACCGGGAGATGGAGCAGATGCTGGTATCCATCACACACTCAATAGATTGGGCCAAGTGCATATGTGAAACTGTGAAGCCTATAAAAGGATTAGGTGTCCAAAATCCTCATTGTATGTGGGTCTCAGTCATACAATAGGGTACTGATGAGGCATTTAAATGGGTAACTGTGGCTCTGAAAATTCCTCCTCAGTAGACACCAAGGTCTAGAGTATCTAAACATCAAAGTTCCTTCATTTCCTGACATTAAAGTTCCTCTGACTTTCGACCATCATGCTTTGGACCTGCAGATCTATAAACAAGGCACTTGTCCATGTACAT
>VYZS01024933.1:0-23105 GCA_013400695.1 Neodrepanis coruscans
CTGCTCGCAGTGGGCTCCCGCAGCCCTCCCGCATCTCCTTTGCGCTGCTCACAGCGGGTCCCCGGTGGCCCCCCTGTCCTCATGGCTGCTGCCAGGTCTCCTTGCTAACTTAAGGTAGCCCATTCTCACTCACAAAAAAATCTTCTAAGGCTTATAAAAAATCAGCTGTTGGTCTGAGTTATTCATCGTCTCTTTTAACCAACTTTTTACTCACTCCTCTGCATCAGAGCCCATAGAAAGTATGTTACAAGAGTCTCTNCCCCTCCGTAGGAGCCCATAAAAAGTATGTTACAAGAGTTCCTCCCCGCCTTTTTTTTTTTTCTTGCGGCTTTATCCGCGGTTTCTTTTTCTTTTGTTAGAAAGGTTTTTCGCTCTCCTTCTTTTTTTCGTGCTATTTTATCTTCTAACTCTTTTTCGTGCCATTTTAGCTTTTCAATCTTTTTTCTATTACTTCATTGCTTTATCTTAGTTTCGGACTGCAAGGAAGTTCACCCTCTTGTGAGGTGCTGAGTTTACAAACAGTTCTTCCCCAAGTTCACGATATTAACCCTCTAATAACAGTACTGAGCCCTCTGCAACTCTTAGTTGTCAATTCTAATTTTCACTACTCTCAATGACGTGTGCCACATCATAGATAATACCTTAAAAATATTAGGACCACTTGCAATATCTTTCTGTTGTGAAAACTAACCATTTATAGCTACTTCTTCTTACCTATCAAAAGAGGTAAGATAGGTAATGCATTCCTCATGAGAAGGAATTTTCTTATGTCCTCTAGTAATGTATGTGCCAACAAACAATTGGATAAACTGTTGTGGAAATCAGGCCAGCTGGAACTGAATAGTGCAGTGAGACATTGTCATGTGCTCTTGGGTTTTTCAGAAAACTGAGGACACACACCAGTAGTCTAGAATAAATCAGAAGCAAAAGAACCCCAGCTCTTCAGCAATAACATCACACACAGCAAATGGAAAAAAAAAATGTGAAAGCGAAGTCCATCAACACTACAGAGGGATTCAGCACGAGGTGGTAAAACAACACAAATGAGTTTCAGACAAGGATTTCAAGGTAAAAAATATTGCTGTCATAAATAGAATGAGAAAAATTGCACTTGGTTTTCTAGAATACTTTTCTTGCATTTTAGAGAAAGTAAACTGAAAGAAGTGCCAGTTGCACTGTTCGTATGCAGATCAACCACTGTATTGAGGCCTGTCTACAGGTAGCAGGACTTGAGAAGTGACTTGAAAAGATGGTTTCCATGTGTCAGATATCATGTGTAAATTAATTCATATAGCCCACTCACAGCTGCAAATTTCTTGAACATCCTTGCGACTAGGAGAGGGAGTAGACAGTGAAATTCAAGAGCAGTCTATTTTTGGGAGCTCTTTTACTTCTTAGTCCACTATGGATAAAAGGATGCTTGCAGGAAGCTAGCCTGTTGCCTTTGGAAAAATTCTTCCTCCTTTGCAAACTGCTGTTGGCTCAGACTGACCTCTGAAAGGAATCAAGAAGCAAGCTACAGCCTGAGTTAACTGTCTTATAAGGCTACATACAGATGGTCTGTGGGCTGAAACATAGAGAGTTGTTTAATTGTGAAGTGTTTAATTGGTTCACAGAATAATTTTTTGAATGATAGTTTGAATCAGTCACTTGAAATACTTTTGTTTTTCCTTTAGCAAAGTGAATTTTTTTCAGCATTTAGACTTTTTCTTTTTCAAGGTCACTGATGAGTGGTTGACCTGTAAGTGATAAAAAATGCATATCTTCAGGCCATCTGCTTCAAATTGGTGGGGAAAAAAAGGGCAGGGTCTCTTGCTGGAAATTAATAAATTTATTGAGATAAGCTCAGGAAATACTAATTTGCTACAGGGAAAAAAAAAAGTGATCTCATCTGGAGATCACATTCTATCTCAAGCCAAAAAGACTCTAGAAGCAGGCTGGATAAAGATATTGAAGAACAGTTTCTATGGAAAATCCTGCATTGGTTAGACCAGATGACTGAAATATTCTTCTGTATCTCTGATTTTGAAGTATCTATGATTTACTGCCATTAAAATCTCATTCTAGCTAATACAGCTACAGATACAAAACTCATTCTTACGTGTGCCTTATCTTCCCCCTTAGAACTATGAAAGCTATCTTCTTTGATCTTGTAAAATAGATCAAAGGAAGCGAAGGGCCAACATATTTGTCTATAATGTATCAATCTGTTAGATACTTTTGTGGCCCTTGTTGCAATTGCACTTGAGAGTCTCATATCATCTCTGGGAGACTAGTATGTTCTTGCTTTTCTCATTTCATCTGTGAGGATGAAAGGTCACATAGGTTATCTATGACGCTGCACAAATCTCAGCCTTGGACCTTTGAGTTTCAGAATATCTATCTCTTTGTACACATTATTTTCAGGTCCAGGAAGAACTGCACACAAGAGCTGGACTAAGAAAGGAAGTTTGCTTTGTTTATAAATACAAGTCTCCTACAGAAAATTAATCACAAATATTTTTCAATGTGTTTCAGTTCATTACTTTAGTATATGATCATTTGGTGGTACAGGGAGATAAATATAATGTAGCTAATTAAGCTATCCATTGCATTTGCAGAGATGGATGTATGAATAATGAAAATAAATGTCATACTTCAGTAGTAAATCCTCTTCTGGTGTATGTTTTTCTTAGCAATAACGGTAAGCAAACATGGCGCTTTGAGTCAGGACTCTGACATATCTTAAAACCTCTTTCAGGACCAGAAAAATGATGCCAGTGGTTTCTTTAGACAGGAGATCTGTCTTCTGGAATAAAACATTGAGAGTGAAAGTGAGCAGAGACTGCATGATGAGAGTATCCACACACCAGGAAAATAAACTAATGAAAGAACAAAGGGTTTGGGTGCATAAGAGAAGTAGCAGAGGTGTGAAAGAGATCTGAAAAGCCTGATGGTAAGCAGGGTAAGTAAATAAACTGGAGGAAAGATGTGAAGACTGTTGAAAAACAGAGTGGCTTGCCAGCTGCAGTAGTCAAAATAAAATTTGATTTCACAACTGTATTGTGGGAAGATGGAGCTGAGGAATGAAGTAGTCTGGAGCTAGAAGGCTTAGACAGCAATATCTCAGATATTAGTATGTAGACAAAGGTTCTCATACAGAAAGAAAATAGTGTATGGAAGGCTACCCCCTGCACAATACTTGAGTATTGAGTCTGAAAGAGATCTTAACAAGCTCCTGGTTTATTAGCAGGCAGTTTTTGAATGTTGCTCTTGCTGTCTCTCCTACAGAGAACTGATCCTGATGTGAACCTTAGCCCTCAGATGAAACAGGACTAGGAATTCCTCCTAGGTCATGCCAGTCCCTTTTCAACTGTGCTTTTAATGCTGCCTAGGGATTTCCTTTTTTTAAAACCCACATGATATCTGAACTCTGGGATTCAGGTCTGATTGTCTACAGATACCTTGGCAGGTACAGCTGGGAGTTCAAGACATGAATATCACCTTCATGGGCCCTTTTGAATTCTGCTTCTAGTCTTTCTCTCAGTTAGGTGTTTCTCAGCAGCCTAATCCCGTCTCTGAGAGTGAGATGTGAAAATCTTTAACACATTACCTGGAGATAATGATGCTGGGAGGAGAACTGAAAAAACACAGTCCAATTTTCTTTTACCACAGGTCCTGCTTTTCTTCTCAGATGCATAATTCTAAGCTAAACTAATATTTTAGGAAGGCCAGTCTCCCCTAAATCCTTTGAAGTACTGTACAGCATAAAACTGTGGTATTAGACTTCCACTAATGGAGAAGCAGACCTGGTTGTCTCCCCTATCTTTCACTTCTGCTAAATGTTAACCCTAGTCTGGACCTAACTTTACACCTAAGAAGCCATGACATTTTCCCTCCAAATACTAAATGGTACAGTTAAGAGTCTTTGGCTATGTCTCGGTTCATATGAAAGTTAAAGTAACAGTGGAGGTTCTGACAAGTTAAAAACCTGGAGCTATATGGAGAGTGCAGTCTACTACAGCAGGCTAGAGGCTACTGCTAGGTTTCCTAGACAGGGTGAAAAAAAAACAGCCCAGAGGCTTCAAAATGTCCTTGCTTAAATCTTACCCTTCTTGGATATTCAAACCCTGCTGCTATCACTTGTCCTGGCATTTTTAGTATCCAAACTCTAACCCTTATCAGAGACATAATCCCCAGCTTCTACTGAAGTTGTGTGTGTTCCCAAGTTACTACTACTGGCATAATTCTAGAGACCCGCTCTCATTTAGTTATGGAAAACCTTTGGACCCCTCTTATCCTGTGTTATGTCTTCCCTTCACCTAAGCCCTTCTCCTAAAGTAATTGCTAACCCTAGGTTCTGACAGTGTCCTGACTGTGTATCCATACTCTATATTGTCAAAATAGAAATTCTAGATGTATTATTCAGTTTATTCTAGAAGAGCATTTGTCCAGAGAGTAAATGTCTATCCCAGGTTTCTCAATGCTTTTCTAATTTCTCTTGGAGCAATATTTGGCCCTGCAAGGTAGATATTCAATCACTGTAGTAGCTTTTCAAAACACTCTGGAATATATTTAAAGAGTTAAAATGTTAGCAAATATTTGAATTTTAGCAGTGTCAATATGTTTGTCCTGTTACATCTGGTACAGTATATACAGGTGGGTAAAAGCAGTATCTATCCCAAACAGCTCAATTTCAGTAGAAAAAGAACCAAAAGAGCTGATGTGATTGATCTTATCTGTCAAGACTCTGACAAGAGCACAGACTGGAGAAGAAATGACTGTAGATGTTCCCTGTTCACCACCAATCACAGGATGAAGAACAAAGACATGTATAAGGGCCGGCTGCACCCCTTCTTTCCTCACACTCATCCTTCTCTACCTAGACATTTCTCCCAATCAGTTTGTATTGGGAAGCAGCCTCTCCAGCATCAAGCAGATCTCACAGTAATGGAAATAAACCCTGCAAATTAAATGCACCCAGAAAAAGACAGACACTGTATACAGAAATAAGTGACAGCAGAATCATCTGGGCATGAATTACAACCTCTCTTGGCAGCAACACTAGGGCAGTAGAGCATTAATCAAAATGAAATGAGCCCTGCCCCTTGGATCTGGGGTTCCTGACTTGACTAGTGCCAGACACAGCTAGGCAGACAGCCATTCTCCAAGTAATGCACTCCTATTGAATAACGCCTGTATCTGTAGGCTAATGGCTTGAAATTGCTCAGAGATTCAGTAAAAGCTCTGAGAAGAAAGGGAAAATAATAGTAATTTAGATAAATGATACGATTCTATGCAGAACAAAGGCATTTTAATACAAATGTGCTGCCATCAATGGTGATGTGTGTATTCTGCTGTAATTAGACATTTTCTACTAAGGCAACACAAAGCCAGCTGTATGGCCCATTGTGTTTGCTAAGTCTCAGTTGCACATGCTAGGCATAAGGCCCAAAAGACTGGTTTCATATTGAAAATATGTAAACATGCAAACACACACACAAGAAAATGGCACGGGGATAGACTGGCAATCATACAATGAGCTGATTATAGAGTGCTAATAATAAAAGCATCATTGCTAAATTACTGCCAGATGGACCAGGTACAGCTATTCATGAGACACCTGTTTTACTGGGGTGTGAAGGAGCTGCAATCCAACAGAATGCAGCTGCAGGATGGATAGATACAGACAGTCAGTGTGGGAGAACACATATATTACATAGATTAATTACGAGACAAGTGTGGAATGAACCATGTCTGCTTTACCAAGTTAAAAAAAAAGGTTGTAACTTGCATATTTTCTACTGCTTTGGGTTAGTTCCACTGGCTAATGCTGAATTCCTGTAAAAGAACAAAATCAACAGGGCTTTGAATGTTTGCTACATAACGCATACAATACATTTTGGCCTGGGTTCTTGTCTGGTGTATCTGTCAAAACGAATCTGATTTCTACCATGTGAGGAGTTATCTATGCATAATTCCGAGTGTTACAGAACAACACTGATATGAACGAGATCTACCTAAATGCAAAAGCTTTAAGTACACTCCCAAATAATTAGTTACACAGGTAGATTGCATCTACCACTGGCTGTGTACAGAGATCCTGTAAACAGCACTGCTGAACTGTTGCATATAGCAGAGCAGCTGCAGAGGAAAACACCTGAGTTCTTGGATATATCATGCTTATCCTTTGAATCCACTGATCTAATATCAATCTTTATATAAGGGGAAATACAGAGGATGCAGACGAGGAAAGTCATGACAAGGTGAAAGCACTTTCAGCAAATTGTTTTCTCAAAATATATGCACAGCTTTAAAGTTATTTCCTCTCAGATACATGGAAAGATGTCAGTACTTATTTCACAGATTTATACTGTTTCAGCCTTCCTATCCTCAAAAGACCAAATCCTGATTACCTCTAGTATGAGAAGTAAGAGCCAGATTTTTCTGAATTTCTTTCTGTTTGTTTGGTTTTCTTTAGGTTTGAGTAATAGAGGAGATATGCAATTATTATTATCTTGTATAGTGAAATGATACTGTGAATGTCATTCCTTTAAATATCGTTAGGGAGAAAGAGGGAACCAAAGCAGAAAAATGATTTGTGTTCTTTTCCATACAGTTAACAGACAAATGCTTTGAAAAGATCATATAATAGTACTAATGAAGTTTGTTTTCAGTTTTCACAGTATGGGTGAATGTCATGGATTCAAATCAGGAAAATCATGGGACAGTTCTCTGAATGTTATTATTTTGCAATCTTTTCATATTACATCTAATCATTATTTTAAAAATAATGTTACTATTTAAAAACTCATTCTACAAATAAACCCTTTTTTTTTTGCCTCGTGAACACCAGTTTTTATCTCAGTGCAAGATGACCAGATAAAGCAGCGCCTACCAGGTAATGCAGAATGTACCCATGAGGACCTTGGAACCTGTGTATCTAGACCATGTGTTCTTCTTTTACAAACTTGATGAGAGCTACACTAGGGTTGACTTTAACATCTTGCTCTAAAGTGGAAATTTTCTCTTAGGGGATAGCTCAACAAATCTCACAAATTTAAAAACAGAAGTTGTGTTTGTTAAGCAGTATGAAACTGTCAAATATGAGAATACAGACCAGAAATTAAGGAATTAGGAGAGAACCGTACTGACATACAAACAACAAGATGGAGTGAATTTTGGACCTCTGTGAAAATCTTTTCTGTGAAAATCTTATGGGCTAATTTGGAGTAGAATCTGAAATGGAAATAGAATGGAACAAACTGAAGTGGGTAACTATTAAAAAAAACCCAACAAACAAACTTTGAAAGCAAGCAAGGTTAAAATGACCCAGGAACTGGTGTCCAAACAGCATTCAGGTGAACTGTGGTTAGTTAGAATCAGAGCATATATTGATGTTTTAGGGCACATTTACTCTTTTCATCTGTCTAGCTGTAGTGAAGCCATTGCTCTCTGAAGGAGATCAAAGGAGATCATCCAGTTCTGGTTTATATAAGCTGAAGACCAACTGCCATGCTTTTTGAAAGTGAGAATGAAAAAAATACCAAAACGTCAACTCTCTGTATTTCATGTTCTGAAATGTTTTTATGTTGTACTGGGAGAAAGAAAAGAAAAAGCAGAGAAGGTAAAATGAGGGAATCCTTAACGAGGCAGAACGATCTTTGTAGGCAATAGTTTAGATAGCATATTTATTCACCTCAATATTTGTTGCAATTTATTTTTCCTCATGTTGTAACCATCTCATAAGCCTGCAGGTAAATTCTTATGCTGGATCTCTGATTCTCCTGGGTTATTATATTTCCTCTTTAGTGTGAAAAAAAAACCAAAAAAAATCTCCATATTATGCAAAACCAAGAAATAAAGACCAATAGATGACCTACGCATCTCTCACAGCTAGCAATTTTACTATGTATCATGATTTTGTAATGATCACCAGAGCAGTAGGAATTCTTATTATAGTATTATTGTAAATCCTCTGCAGCTGACAGAGTATTAAAATCCCTTACTCAACTAATAACAAGAAAGAGAATGGGAGAAACTATGTTTCTAATTGAATTGTATACTAAAATCTAACTACTTTCAGCAGCTAGTTGCAACCCTATGGTCTACAGGTGCCACGTTTCTGTCGTTTCCACTATGCATGCAACTATTCATATCTTTACTCTTAACATTTATTATTTCAATAGGTATTTGGGTATCCCCTTGACTACTTTATCTTCTGGGACTGACATTGTGGGTGTTCTTTGAGCATACTAGAGGGACTATCAGCAGGAAGAAATGCCTTCCTGTCTCTTACAAAGAAGTCCAGCTGGTATAGCACTTGCAATTTGCTCGATATGGGTTCATATACCTGTCGTGGTTTTAGCACAAAATTAGCAATTCTGACAAGAGATGTCCGAGAGAAACCACAGACACACCCCAAAAGAAGGAAAACACACAAATATCACAGTTTATTTCACACACACAGAAAAACCAATAATAAAGTGCAAAAAAACAGACAAATTAAGCTTTCCCAGTGCCCGTGTTGGGGTAAGAATGCTCCGGAGTAGTGCTGGTCTCTTTCTGGGGCTCCCGAAGAGACGCCGGGATAATTAGAGAAGGTCCGCGACCGATCTGAGGACCCCCAGCAGCGTGAGCCTCTGCTCGGCTTTTCTGAAGAAAAACACTCAAGACAGTTAGAAACCACGAGCCCCCCTCCCCTTCCCTTTAGCCCCCAGGAAGGGATTTTCAGTGCTGATGGAAGAGATGTGGTCTTTAAACCCGGGCAATAGCCGCAGATAATAGCCAGTCAACCCGCCCCCGGGGAAAAGAAAAAAAAACCCACAAGGGAAAAAAAAAGGACCCCCGAGGAAGAAGTCTGCCCCCCAGGAAAATCACGAGAAAAAATGCGATCCCGAGAGAAGTCCACCCCTCCGAGAAAAAAGGAATAATCACGAGAACAATGTGATCCCAAAGAAAAAGAAACAGCTCCCCCGTCCCAGGAAATACCACACCAGGCTGCCGCAGCGGAATCACTGATCCGTCCTCCACGTGGACGTAGGTCTCGGTGTGATGGCGAGGAGTGGTGCTACCCCCAAGGACCTCTGGAGCTGAAAAGAAGAAGATGGTGCTCGCTCTCCCTTTTTTATAGGGNCCTGGCCCGCGCTCGCCGTGCCGCTGGTGCTGCAGCCGTCTCCTTCGTCTCTGGCGGAGGTGGCGGGGGCGGCTGTGGTGCGGGCGCAGCACGGCCTGGTCGACGGCATCCAGGGTAGCGGTACGGGCTCCCGCCCAGCCACCGCCGCCGCCAGCCCCGCGCACGAGCTCCTGCGCGGTAGGAAAAAAGACCAGTTTTACTTTCGTTTTCACCCCACGCCATACCTCTTCAGTCTATTTTATGATAAGAATTTTAATGCAGACGTGTTGTAGAAGCCTGTTGTGTAGAATATTCTGAGTCCTGATTCTTCTGCCCAGTTCTTTTTTTGTTAAGTAGAGTTTGATTTTAGGAATTTTGGCTGAGATGGGAGCCCACATAGTACCACAGACAAGCTTGAGAAGTGGGTCATGAGAACCTCATGCAGTTCAAGTCAAGTCACCTGTGTTAGGACAACCACAGATTCTAAACATGACTTAAGACTGTCAGAAGAGCTCATTGAGAGCAGTCCTGTGGAGAGAGATTTGGGGGTTCTGGTGGACAGAAAGCTGGAATTAAGTCAGAGGTATGTACTTACAGCTCATAAGGACAATTATTTCCTGGGCTGCATCAAAAGTGGAGTGGCCAGCATGCTGAAGGAGGTGATTCTCCCATTCTATTCTGCCCTCATGAGAGACCTTACTTGGAGTACTGAATCCAGAACTGGGGTCCTCAGTGCAAGAAAAATGTGGATCTCTTGGAGTGGATCCAGAAGATGGCCATGAAGATGATCAGAGAACTAGAGTATCTCTCTAATGAGAATCAAATGCAGTTGTTCAGCTTGGAGAAGAGAAGGCTTTAGGGAAACCTCGTTAAGGCCTTCAGGATCTAAAGGGAACTTAAAAAGGACAGAGAGTGACTTTTTACATGAATAGATAGGATAGTGATAGGACAAGAGGGAAAAATTTTAAACTAAAAGAGGAGAGATTTTGAAGAGATGTTAGGAAGAAATTCTTAACACCACAGAGGATGGTGAAGCACTGGATCAGGTCACCCAGAGAAGCTGTGGATGCCCTATCTCTGAAAGTGTTCAAGGCCAGGTTGGATGGGGCCCTGAGCAACCTGGGCTAGTGGATGGCATCCCAGCTTGTGGCAGTGGATTTGGAACTAGATGATCTTTAAAGTCCCTTCTAACCCAACTCATTCTATGATTCTGTGGTATCATGCTGAATATTAGCATCCCTAATCCTCCCTCCTTATGACCCTAGCTCCAACTGCCTGTCTAGTGGATTGAAATGGATGTAGCTGCAGAGAATCTTTTTCCAGTAGATTTACCTCACTGATGAAGTTAGAAAGTGTTTAGAAGTTAGCTGTTCTCCCTAAACATCTCTCCTAATAACCTCTATAATGAGTCAGGAGAGTGGGAAAAGAGACACTTTTCCTTTGCAGGAGCAAAAACACAGTACAGACCAAGAACTGAAGAAGTCATGCTTGTAAAAAAATTGTCCACATTGGGGTTTAGGATTTTCTTTCAGAAAAGATACATTCCTGACTATTATGGGTCTAAAAAAAACACAGGACTGAGGAATAAATTCTGGTCTCCTAGCAAAATCATGCATTTGGCACAGCAAATTTTACCCACGTAATTTTGACCAGCAGTTTCAGTTGAGAAGTCTTTGCTTATATTTACCCTATATGCACATGTAGTGTTCCAGAGGTGATTGCATTTTTGAGGTGAAATACATGTGATTTCCCACATAGCAATTCTGCAATTGCACACTTTCAGAGTTTAGTGTAAGGTGCACATATGTGGGAGAAGGCAAGGGGTCAAATAAACTGATGAAAATAAACTGTTTCAATTCATCTTTCATCTGTTGTGTAGCAGTTCTATGGGTGAGGAGAGACATGAGACTGGGATTCTAGTCAGTCCCACAGTTGTGAGAGAAGCACCTTGATGACTTTCTCATATTGCACCTGTAGCCTGATGTTTCTCTGCTGGCTTGGAATTTAACTCCTGTTTAAGCCTGCAAAAATTTGTGAAGCTGAAAGAAAAAAAAAAAAAGATAGCTGATATCTCTACATGCTATTTTCTTCTTATTAGTAGTACAGAGAAAAAGTATCTGCCACCTCTGCTTTTCTGCTTGTTAGTTTCTCCACTGCCAGCTTTTGTCAAGGATCTCAAATGACCAAACCTTTCAGCAGAGACTGTTTGGCTTCATTTGCCACTGACTGCTGGTCTAATTACCTTCCAGCCCAGGCCCCATGGAAAGAAGCTTAGCACAAGGGCCCAAGGACTTAAAAAGCCAAAGAATGACAATGACTGGAACTCCCAGGTGCCATTAGATTTTCCAGACAGCCTTCATCAAATATGATGCAGTTGTCTTTATCGCGCAAAGAATCTTTTCCCCTTATGACAAATCAAAGGGCAAAGAATCTTTTCCCCTTATGACAAAAACCGACATCCACCTCAACATTTCTTATTAAGGACACGGCTTCCAGTTCAGAAAGACATGCCTGCGTGAAGAGAAGTTGTCATGGCTCTGATTGCGGTATCTAGTAATCAGAATTGCTGAGGATCTATTCCAGCTAAAAGCGATGAAAACTCATGTAATCCCTCATTACTTCTTGTCACCAAGTCAGCTTGGTGTTGCAGTTTGAAGACTTAGAAGCCTGGAGCTGCTGATGATAAATTGCAATCTACCATGTGATTCTTGGACAAGATGAACACTTGTGGTACCAAAAATCAGAGAAAATTTAGAAAAACTGCAGATGTTGGGCTGTGGAGTGGTTTGAGCTTGTGAGGAGTCACACCACCACCACTATGGGCATAAAAACATATGATGATAGTATCTTCTGTAGCACTGGGATTTGTTGAGGAAGGTTCAGCCAGCACTTGCAGGAAGAAGAGTTGTCTGCCAATCTCTGTCTCTCCATGTGATCTGGAGCTAGTAGCTGGGAAAACGTTTAACCTCCCTTAGGTGGGTGCGGAGGATTTTCTTTCCAGGGTTCTTCACGACACAACCAATATGATTTAGGTGAAGCCATTTACTATGAGCATCAGACTTACTTTTATACTATTTCTAACTTGTTCACACGTTTCTAATTCTATTACTATTGGCAGACAGTTCTTACACTATTATTATTGGTTAATAAAACTTACGAGCACATTTCTACACATTCTAATTGGTTACATTCTGTTCATTAGACAGAGGCTTGTGGTTCGTCTGTTGCACCTGTTGTTTTGGACCTGTTTTCTTCTCTTGTTTAACTTTTCTCTGCTTGCACCAAGGTCAAATCATCTTCTCTTGTGTACTTTCTCATGGCAACAGCCAGGTCAAACTAACCCAACATACCTCACAGCATAATTTTCCCATGAGAAAACCAGACTGTACAAGATGCTTTTCTCACGGGAAGACTAGGCTGCACTGCATACTCTTTTTACCAGAATGCTGGGTTGTGCAAATGTCCATTATTTTCCAAAAACCCTTCAACAGGTGGGAGGCATGCACTTGCAAATTTTCAGCTGGGTTCCCTGGTGCTCAGCTGCCATAAGATCACTGTGGGGGTCACATAAAACATAAACCAGAGGTGCCATGAGTGAGCCTGTTCCAGTACTGTTAGCCGAAACATCTGGGGCACTGAACAGGGGCCCCTCTAACCTGAAAGAGGAGTGACAGGATATCTCCAGGGAATGGAAAATGTGGGTGTTGTCCTGAGTGTTTTTAAAATCTGACATTGGAAATTTAAAAAAAAAAAAATTAGTCATCATCTAGTATCAAAATGACATTTTATTACAGTAGAGCAATTTGGTTAGTTTTATTTATTTTCTATATTTTTAATTTTAAACCTCATGTTTCGTGGTTTGGGGAAGGGTGTACGAGACACAGTGTTGGCCACCACTGACAACTGTCTATTTTTCACGTGCTTAAATATTCCGATAAACAGAAAATTTCTGGTGCTTGTCTGTGAGGAAAAGCATGACTTTTTTTTAGTATCTTAAGGAAAATGTTGGAAAAATGTGTACTCGTCTGTTTGGCTTGGGGTTTTTTGATTGTTTGGGGTTTTTTTTGTGTTTTTTATTTGGTTGGTTGGTTTGGTTTTAGTTTTAGTTTTGGTTTGGTGGTTTGTTTTTTTTCTTTCCATTTCAGTTCCTGAGGCTTCAGCTTGAATTATAGATTACCTTATCTTAATGATTGATAATGCTGATTTGTGAGAAGCGAATGCTGTTGCTTTGCATGGCTTATGTTTAAGAAGTCTGATGCCATTTAGTGTATAAATAAACACCAGCAGTGTTCAAAGCTTTCTATAGGTCCTTTTTTTTGTATCCATTTTATATCAGACTGGAGTCCAAGAAAGCAGAAATAAGAACACTAGAAATTATAATTAATAAGGCAGCCTAAACAAAAAGAAGATATTTAATTTTCTTTTGCTTTTATCACAGAAGTTTTGAGACCTGGGGAAAATGTAAGCACATTTTTCACTCCATTAACCAGAAGAGAGGTGAAAGCAAGAGTGGAAGCTGGGAGTTCTAAAACAACGTGCAAAACTTGCTCCTTAGCTGATTAGAAATAGGAATGTTTTCCCTTGCAAATTTTCTGAGGATAAACAGTTCTTGTGTTCAAAAGAGCCGAAGTTTATGACAATACCAGAGGAGTAGCTTTTCAAATACTGTGGTCATTGTAGAATTATAGAGTTTTTTGTGTTGGAAGTGACCTTTACAGATCACTTAGTCCAACCCCCCTGCCATGGGCAAGTACATCTTTCATTAGACCAAGTTGTGCAAGGACTCATTCAACCTGACCCTGAATACTTCCTTTAAGGGATCAATGGCTTTTATTTTTATGTCAGTAACTGTGATTTCTATACCTTCTTGTTCTCAAACTCTGACATTAGCAAACTAGAAAAGTCAGAACCTTGTCTGTATATTCAGTTTAGGATTCATAATAATTCTGTATAAATTTTAATGCCTTCTGAGCAGTGAGTTTTCCCCATAGGAAAAATGCTTGTAAGATGTTACACTAACTTCTTGTAAAGTAATTATGAATTCCAATGATACAGATGCAAAACATACCAGGCCAGGAGAAAAGGGGAATTGTAAAGTTGAATGGGTAAGGGGAACATCTGATTCCAGATCTGACATCTTGGAGTGTTCCAAGGTAAGTTCAAAATTTGTACTGGCAAATACAAATGAGGAGGAAAATAAAGTGAAAGAAACAACCTGTGTTTGTATCACAGGATTAGTATTCAGTAGATTTTACTCCTTTTCACATGCTGGCAGATGATAATGTGTAATTTAAGTACATGTAAATAATTTCCCTTGGTACTAATGTCAAGGATAAGACTTTAGAGAGGTGCTGAGAGTCTTAAGAAATTGCTTTTTATAAAGAATATCAATGCCACAAATGGGAGTCACACTTTATGATACAAAAGTATTATAACTGGAACTAAAGTAGAAAGCCAGAATGGGAAATTTTTTTTGCACTGATAATCAGATTTAGTCATTGTACAGATAGAATGAATATTAAGCATTAAGAAAAAGTGCTGAACATTAGTCACAGCACATTCTTATGAATTCTCCCTTGATTCCAGTATTGAGAATAACAACTCCTGAGATGGAATTTAATGCTTTAGCATATTATTATTTCCTAGTTTAGAGGTCAACTAGTCCAATGTTCCCATGATTCCTCTCACTTAAAAAAGGACCTTGGGGTTCCTGTTGACCCGAGAGATCTCTTAAACACTCCTCAGTGCAGTACAATCATATCAATGAAGTAATGAGTAAGTCAACACTGCCACTCTTTCTAATGCAGAAGACAAATAATCATGCAGATTTCTTCCCAGATAAATTATCCATCCTAATTAAATATTTTGTCTCCTGGGTCTTTGCTTTGTAGTAACTGAGAAGGGTAATTAATCTTGTAGGTACTATTGCTGGAACTCAGAAGTTATATATTATGTACCCTGAATTTTAAATATATCATACAACTAAGATTTGTCTATCTAAAATCCCAAATAACTTTTAAGTTTAAGCAAACAATGCATTCTCTACTCTGCTTGTTCTGCCTCACCTCAGAATGGCAGTTGATAGTTAAAATGATATGTTTCATTCTGTGTTTTCCACCTTTTGAATTTAGGCTTGTGATAAGGCTTGAATTTAGGCTTTTAAGCTTCTAGATGTGTCTTAGGCAAATTGCATAAAATTTCTTGGCTTTAATTTCTTGTCTGAGATTGAAGCTGAGCAAATGTTTTCTTGTGTTTGGTCTTTCATTTTTTTCTTAGGGGAAAAGGCCATAAGAATGCGAGGGAAAAAAAGTTTACTCAAATATGTTTCTATTGAAAATCTTGACCCTTTGTTATATAACCAGAAATACCAATTTCAGGAAAAACCCAAAGGTATTTGGCTAAACCCTGAAATTTTTAATTATAAGCTTTGGGATTAAAATTGAAGGCCTGTTTATATCTATAATATTTACCAAGTGCTGTACATTTTCCTTTTTTTTTTTAATAAACTACTGTTTGAAATGCATATGTCATGTTGCTGCAATCTTCTTTCTCAACAGGACAGAGATCTTTGGGTGTAGAATTCATTGGATGTTTTGCATAGGTGGGGAGTCGGACATACAAGAGCATTGAGATTGAAGAGAAAAAACCCAAGAATGTTCTCCATTCTCAGCTCTAATTTTCCCATCCTTTGGAAATGCTGCATTCAACATCTATCATTACCCAGAGCTGACTGAAAATATTTAATTTCTCCTGCTTATTGTATGGCTTTTCTATGTAGATTGCAAGCTCTTGATCACTGGCTTCTGTGTCTTGTTGCCAGGTAAAAAACAATTAGACGCACAGTAACTGCCAGAATACAGCATCAAGAATGATGACTTTGGTTTTTTTTTGGGATGCCCAGCTTGCACCAGAGAACAGATGCCTTGACTTGTGGATTTGGTTCATTTCCTGGTGCATCAGATGTTGGGGAGCCGGGCTTCTGTGAGAGCTCCTGTGTATATGCTGTTGCTTTATATAAATGAGTGACAGAATTCTAAGATAAAAATTAGTCTCTCATTCCATATTTTAGAACTGACTTGTGAAATAAGACCATTGATCTGATCATGTGCTTTGCTAAGCTTAGAAAAATCAAAGTGATAGAGGACATTCCATTACTTTCACACTCTTTGTTTCTTATTTATTAGATCTTCTTTGCCATTAATTTAGGATAGATGGCTAGCACCGGAAATCATCATGGACTAATTTAACACATCATCTATTTTAAATGATAGAAACTGTTAATTTCTTCCCTATGTGCCTATACAGTGGACATGAATAATTTTTCTGGATATATGTATATGTACACTTAAACTCATAGTAGTAAAAAGGCAAAGCACACTATTAAGTGATTGTTACAAAGGATACTTTTATTTCTAAGCTGTCTGGGGATCTTGCTTCCTTTCCTTGAACTCTTCCAATTTCTTTCCCTGAATGCAAGGCATGATAACACTAAATTAACATCATTTTTAATTTCAAATCTTCTCACAGGGGAGACTGTAGGTCCAGGGGACTCTCTCTAGTGCTTGTTATTCATCTTTCTTCATGTTCATAACATGCCTACAATATGCTCTAAATGGAGGGAACGCATATTGCATCTCTTTGTCATACTCACTATGTGATACATATGTTTATTTTCATCCCTGTCTTAAACTCATTTCTATGTTAACAAAATCCAAATTTATGCTGAAATTCATTCTTGCCTTGTTATTCCTCAGAAACCAGCCATTCTAGTAACCTCTAGTGGGTCTGAAGATTTTGAAATATACTTCTCTAAAAATTATACTTTTGATACATTCTGACACTTTATCACAAGCTAAAGTAATTAAGAGTATCTGAGGATAGCTAACTAATTATCCCTTTCCTTCTCTTGTTAACATAAAAAAATTAAATCAATCACATTCCGTTATAGCTGTATTAAGCATACAGATGGTCTTATTTAAGAAGAGAGAGAAATCAGTTACTTTTATTAAATGTTTTTTCTGTATGTCAAAATCTTCTTTTGAAAATGAAAAGTGCTAAATTAGTAATTTTGCTTGTTTTCTCTTCTTTTTAATGTTTCCGTACTCTTCATCAGAAGATTGACTTATCTTATGGTCTTGTTTTTATAATACACTCTAAAATTAGTAATTCTGTGTCCTGTGCAGCTATTTTTTTCATTTTTGTAGTATGACAGTATTTGAGCTGTGCAGTGGAAAGACTTTGACTTGGCAGTAGATGCATCTTGTAAAATAAAAGCAAATCAAAGACATGAACGTGTTAGTACATGTGATCAGAAGGTAATTTTTCTGGAAACCTTTGAGCTAACTAACCCTAATTCAGAGGAACTTGTGTCAGACCATTATGTAGTCCCAGAGGAGAGAACTCAGACACAGGAGGAAATGGGACTACCAAAAAGATCAACAGATTACTGAAATTGTTTGAGAATTAATTTTTTGGTTTTTTGCTTACTGGTTCAAGACAGAATTACATTATATATATTACATATATATTATATATATATACATTATACATATTACATATGTTTGGCAATGAAAATATACTGCCTTTTCCAAAGAATTTGACTCTTAAGATCTGATATACACTCATACAATAAGGTAGTATTTTCTTCTGTTGAGAAGTCTTGTTGTTCTACTCCATTTTTCCATATTCTAAATTTTGATAGTGTTTAGTAAACGTCATCTATGCTTGTTTGTGGAATGCATATCTTATTCACAGTGTGATGGGGTTGAGCAGAATTTTTCAGAAGCACATGACATAGAAATTATCAAGAAACATCAGCTCTTCCATCTGGATTCAAATGTTGCAATGTACAACAACTTACAAAGGTAAAAGTCTTCACCTTCAGATTCCTGTAAAAATCAACTCAAAGTCCTTTTTTAATGAGACAAGACATGATTGAAATTCAGCAACAGCACTTACTTGATTGTTAATCTTGCTTCAAAATGTCAAGCAAACATCTCTGTCCTCATGCTGCAGTTTTGATTTGGTACCAGTTCTAATGGTAGACTCTAAAATCAGATTACTCTTCCTCATTTCTTATTTCTTTCAGTGGTCTTACAATCCTTCAAAATTAGATCTGAAGAGATCATTGCTGGAAGTTGGGCTCCAGACTGATGGTGAAAAAAATCTTTATATAGCACATGCTTAACGAAAATTGGCAAATACTCAATATCCATCCCAGAAACCTTTCCCACAGCCAGTAAACATTTGCACCTGGTAAACTTTTGGTGGTTTTCTGCCACTGACATGCTGTGTGTATTTTGCAGCAAATGACATCTGATTTACAAACAGCTTGAGTGGAGACCGGGTGATTCACCCTCAGGGACCAGCTCTGTGGAATGGAGCCAGTGTATAGTGGCAGGAGAGAAGAGCAACATTTCTTCTGGAGCCCCTGATGCCTACTGACAGTGTGAGTGATGCCTTCTCCAACCATCCCTTATGACTCACAAAAAGAATCTGGCAGAGGCATAGCTAAGCCATCCATCATAGTTCCAAAAGCATGACCTTGGCTTCTGAGTAAAAGTAAAAACTCAAATATAGAGTTTGCAACTGCTAATGCTCTATAGTAGACTGCAGATTATAGCTCTGTAATGGAGTAATTTTCAATATAATTGTTTATTATCTATTCAAGATTACAGTGCTTCTAATTCCTTAAATTTTATTATGACATTTATTATGATAGTTCTGATATTTGGAGTTTACCTTAAAACTACAAACATAGATGATTGTAGAAGAATTTCTATTAAAATGGAAGCAGGAGGAAAACTCCCAGATGTCATGAAAATTGAAAATATCTTAAGAGTGTCAGGAAGGATTAGAACCCAGAAAAAAACAGAACCCAGAAGATATCTTATTTATAAGCTATCATCACAACCAGATTTTACAATAAAGACTGCTGAATGTTAAATAAATTGATTCTGGTGGAGTGCTCCATACTATGGAAAACAGAGAAACTATGAGAGTCTAGTTCCAAAGATTTTTGTTGTTGCTTTATAAAGGCTCAAGAATTAATTAAAAGTCTGGGAAATAAAAGTCTGCTGTCTAATTGTCTCTGTGGCAGAGCAGTTTATTGTGTAATGTGTTTTGTTCTTATTAATTTGTATTCAGTGAGAAGTAAAAAAATACTAAGGGCTTCTTGAGTGACAGTATGAGCACAGTGACTAACTTTGAAAGACTGCCTCAGCTGGCACACAAAATGGCAGCTCCCACCCATCTGAAGAACTAGATTTTTGCCCCTATTAAAAGACATTGCAAAGATAATAGAAAAATAATGTTTTCTTTTGGTCTTCTTTAAATTCCACAGTTATATCTTGTGAAAGGCCAAGGATATGATGTGAATAAGCAACCGAAGTTCAGAAGTTTCTCTAATTCCTTTGATGTGGATATTCAATTGCAGTTATCTCATGAGATATCATTTTTCTTCAGGTGTCAGCCAAGCTGGAAATGCTCTAAGACCTGTTTTCTTTGCAGCAATTTTACAGCTAGAGCCACAGAATTTAGAGACAAAAAGAAAATTAAAGGGAAGCACTCGGGGAACATAGACAAGGTTCGCTCCATGGAGTTTTGTGGTTAAAACTAACTTTGTTGATACTGCCTCATATACCTGCACACTCCTTTTTAAATCCTACCAATGTTACCCTGAATTTCTTCCATACAATTTCAAAATGTATTCTTAAAGGATCCTGTATTATATCACCTCCCAATAATACAGTACTTGAGTAGTCACTATATAATCACCTTTGCTCCCCCTCAACAGATGCACTGACCAAGATGTTGAATTCTGCAGTCCTAAGGTCGAAACCTCAGTGATATCTCCTACTACAGTGTGAGATACATAGACTTTTTTAGACACACCTTCTTTCTTCATACCTCACAGTTTTCATGCAGAATCACAGCTGCAGGTTAAACTGCTCCTGAAGACAATTTCAAGTATTCATCACAGCTGTCTAATCTAAGAATATATTGGATTTAGGGGGGACAGAGCAGGGAACATGATTAAAGAGGATGCATTCTTTTGCCAAACACAGGCATGACAGTCTTCCCAGGATAGCAAAGGCATCCCAGGATGGAGAGGCAAAGAAAAAACACAGTTCTTTTTCCTGAAGTGCCTATATGGACCTTGACCAAGCTGGGAGCAGGGTCTTCACTCCTTGGGAACAACTGTAGTTCTCTGTCATGTTTGGAGCAATAAAGTTGCACATTGATAGTGAAAAGATGTGACTAACAGAGATAGCATATAAATGGACAGTTGCTCTTTGAGAGACAATTTACACATCTCATAGGAAAAAAAAATTTAAAGGCATATTAGAAATGCCATAGATAAGACAATTTCAAAGCAAAACCAGGTATCCCAACACCAGTACCTGAGTACTCAAATTAAATGTACTTACCGTGCAATATAAATCTTCTAAGCAACATGATTAAGAAGGCACATTTAGGCTTTGTAACTTTGTAGGACATATTATATTTATTGTGTATTTATTTAGTGGCCACAAACATCACTTTTGGTTTATCTTGACAGAAACATCCTTTATTCCCTCTGGTTTGATTTCAGGAAGGTTCTTGTAAAAACACTGCCTGATTGATTGTCTCTCAAATGTTGCAATCTTGTTTCTCTCATAAAAGAAATGTACACTTTCCTGACAAAACATATCTAGTATTTCTGCTGTGAAAAGGATGGTGGTGTGTGATTCAGAAGGTCCCCTGGGCCTTGGGTGGACTTGCAGGCAGTATAACTGCATGTTTAAGGACTAATTTTTCTCCTGTCCCTGTAACATCTGGATCTTCATAGAATAATAGAATAGCCTGTGTGGAAAGGGACCTTAAATATAATTTAGTTCCAACCCTCTTGCCCCCTTGTCTAGTGGACACAGCCAAGGATGGGGCATCTTCATCTTCGCTGAGTAGCTTGTTCCAGTGTCTCACCACCCTTGCAGTAAAGATTTTTTCCCTAATATATAATCAAAACCTACTCTCTTTCATGTCTTGAACATGTCTTCTTATCATAATCAGGCCTTGCAAATTACTCTTTCATATATTACTGCTAAGTATTGTATAATCCCAGAGCCACCATTACTAGGTGTGTTTTTGGTTATATCCCATTTATGTGAGTAAAGGCATAAAGTTTAGGAATCCAGTTACTGATAATTTCTAAACACCTTAGCCAAGTTAAGAGTAAGCCTTACCGTGAAAAAATGGACTAAAAATCCTTCAACAACATGGTCACCCAACATAGTTTTAAAACATGATCTTGCCTGAACAAGTATGCTGGATTTATACTGGAATGATGTTAGAAAGCAGAATAATTGCATTTGTTTATAGTAGATTTTCTTTTTTGGTTGTTATAAATTTTCCAACTGTAACAATGTTATTTTCCAGAGAAGGAGAATGTTGCTCTTTAAAACGCAAATTACTTCCACAGAAATTTTGTAGCACATTTCATGATACCTTTTTCATTGATCTTATATGTTGTAATAGCTCTTTCTGCTTTTAGGAACTTGGCATCATTTCATTAAAGTTACTTGACAAATCAGAAAGAGAAGACAGAATGATACGTTCATGAGCTTGTGATGCCTACCTCTGTGAAAGTGTAATGTCTGTCTATTTTTTTTTCCTTCTGCCCCTGCACTTTTGTTTTATGGAACCGTTTAGGGCCTTTACTCCGTTTTTGTTGGTTTTTTTTTTTTTTTTTCCTTAGACTGTAAGACTCTTAAAATTCTGTGTCATCTGTATATGCATCTGTACTTCTATATCTGTGTTACATACTTTTATTTAGATTATTTCATAGGCTTGGGAATATTTCATAATGCCTATGAGTTGTGAAAGATGAGTTTGATTAACTTTCTTTATGAAGTTGAATGCATCGCAAATTGTTTTTATATGTCTAGAAGGAGGAGAAAAATCCTGCGGTTTTCCCTTGAATCATGCTGGCTTCAGCTGCCTTTTGGGGATCTTTCTCCTTCTGTAGCATTCTGTAGTAGTCTCTGATAAAGATTCTGATATAATTTCTGCATCAGCGAGAGTTATCTAATGCAAAAGACCTTATGGCTTTATGTCATATCAATCTCCAGACACGTGGCATAGATCACTCCTTCCTCTACTATGCTTTTATTAGGACAGCTATCAGATAGAATTTCTGATTACCAGGAGGACAGAAGGTCAGCAAGTCAATCCATGAGTTATTTCATACGCATTCTCTCTAGTCTGTTTTTTCACTGGGGAACTTGACATTTGTTTTAATAGCAGTAAAGTTTTGTTAAGTGAAACTGCTATTTGATGTTTGTGAAGGAAATAAGCTTTTTTTAGCAAGGTAAAATGCTATTCTGAAAGGAATTTTCATCCACTCAAATGTTTTTCTTCTCTGTTTACGACCCACTTATGACCAGAGGGGTGTTCAACAGGGTTAGCTCTGAAGATCCCATATAATCTGCTTCTTTTTGTCATCTGACACTAGCTTTCTGAAATGCAATATAGCAATCCCAAAGGACTAGAATTCGCCTCCAGCACAAAAGCATCTCCCCATTTCAATTTTCAATATAACATTTGACTGCAGTTTTGGTAAAGTAAATAACACCCTTTACATATCTGAGGCACTAAATGCACACATCTTTTTCAAAGAAGGGCATTTTCTTGGCTTTTAAGATTTTCTACTGGTCTTTTCTATGATGAAAAAATATTTTTAGTGCCCTTCTTTATGGTAATAGAATTGTTACTGTGTTACTGTGGTCAACAGATATATATTTCCCTTCTGATTTTTATAATGGAAGAGATTAATGTAGACCTGTAACAAGTCTAAATGTGAGATGGTCAACCAAGATATCAGGCACTGGAAAGAAAGGGAGCTTTCTGGAAAGAGCAAAAACTCTGACTGTGCAGTATGAGAAGGACCTGTTAGTCAGAACCTCCACCACAAATGCAGTTAAAAACTACATTAGCCAGCAGTGTGCTGAGGTGTCCAAGAAGGCCAATGGCT
>VYZS01024942.1:9410-22262 GCA_013400695.1 Neodrepanis coruscans
CTTCCCATCAAGTCTGGTATGTACATTCCTAAAAAGGAGGACTGTTTTCAACGGTCATTGAAATAGCATTCTGTAATGGAACAACAATTTCACCAGAGGATTCATGATCAGCTCCAATTTGACTTCTAAGTAATTATTAGAGCAGCATGACAGCAATTACATTAGCTGTGAATATATAATTTCCCAAAAAGAGGGCAATAAATTAGAGATTGATATAGCAAAAGCTAACAAAAGCTGGCAGGGCTTGAAAGTTGCTGCTTCATGTTGTATTTCCCAGAAGACAATGACTTGGAAGAAAGGGCTGCTCTGATACCAGTCCCCACTCTGTTTCTTGTACAGCCCTCAAGAAGGACAAAAGGAAGAATTATTTTCAGACAACAGAATAAACAAGTATGATTTCAGAGATCTTTCCCTCATACTTTAGGCTAAAACACCTTAGAAGAAAATTTTTTTCATGGAAAAGCTATACTGCATATCTAAAACAGTCAAGTTTAGAAGTTCACAGAGGCTATGCAGTTTGTTAGACTAAGGAAATTTCTTTCCTTTATATGCCGTATCACACAAGCAGTTATCCTTAAATCCAAGCCAATGCCCTACTGGAGTCAAGCATAAAAAATGTGGCAGGACTGAACATTACACTTATTCAGCAAGTCTTTGGGCAACTGTCACACAAGAAGCTCCACAGCCTATGTTTATTCTTTCCACTGCTGAAAAAGCTCAGGCTCAACCCATGTCAGAGCCTGAATTCAGAATCACAGTAATAATCACAAGACCAAATGTTTAGGCATTTTATTAACCCTAAATTTGCAGAGTAATGCGTTTTCAAAATACTATTTTCCCCTACAAAACCTGAATATATCAGTTTCTAAAAGCAAGTTGTGGTTGCTACTGTAGAAACACTAATACTGGAAAATAATCTAAAAATGCCCTGTCAACCATTCTCTTCCCACCACCTACTGAATCAAATCAGAACCGAGAAATCCCAAGTCCTAAAATAACCAAAACTATTACCACTCACTATTTAGCAAGTTGCAGGTGTATACTGAACAAGTACTGAGAAGGAAATGATTCCCAGACCTGTATCATTAACCTGCATTAGCAGAGCTTGAAGAAACTCTTTTTTATCTACTTAAACCACCTTAGTTACACCTAGCCCTACATTTTAAGAACTTCATTCTAAAATAAACATTTTACCTTTAAAAATAAAATGGGGGGCTGGGGTGGGGGTGGGGGAATTAAGATTATAAAAGCAACTGGTACATCACAGAAAAAGGGGAAAAAAATAAGTCTGAAGTTTTGCTGCATCTAGTAAGTTATAGGTATTTTTTTGCAGTTATTCCTCCATTTTTTTTGTTATTATGTCTTGCTGAAAGCCCAATTTTAGGTTATAAACAAGACTTTCTAATTATTGTTTCACATTTTAAAAATTGCTGGTTTAGATCTTTTCTAGAAACAACAGACCACACACTATAGATATGTGGCTGCAGATAAACAGCATAAAATTATGAGAATGTTTTTGTTTTGTTTTCCTGTAAAACTAGGTATCTATTGCTCTATAAACCAGGCTTGTTTTCTTTAAAAATAGAGCTATGAAAATCTCAGAGGAAAATGAATGGACTAGGTAATCTAGAAGAGATCACATGAATAAGAGTACACTTTTCTGGACAGATAGGGCAACTTCCAGAAATAAATTTGAGAGGTTCAAGAGATAAATCAGTCATATGAGAAATGAGGTGTAATACACCTTCACAGAAAAAGGCAAGCCAAGGTCAGCAGCTTAGAAGTTAAATCACAACATATTCAAAGGGCAAGTTAGTTTAAAAATTCAGGGCTACTTAACCTGTAAGAGAACAGCAGCAAACAAAAATTACCTCTGCATGTACATGGCTTTAAAAACATCATGCCTAGTCCCATCACAGATTAAGACAATGAGTTACAATGAGTTACAATGCTGGTAAAAGAGTGGTCCAAATATAATTTACTACTAGCATTTTACTTATACAAGGGTGAAGACAAGAGGAGCGAGATAAGGAATTCCTTAGGTCAAATATTGTTAAATGTTTTACAGTTTTACCTAAAGATTTCCCTTCTATTTTGCTTTATCACTGGTAGGATTATTTTGGTCTGTAGCTGGTGGTAACCTCACATTTTCCACCAAGCTTTAGTTGGTAAACAACCACAATTAGCAATATAATGATAAATGTATTCAAATCCCAGAGGTGACAAAACAAGGTGGGGCCTGCTTCAAAGTAAGAGCTTGAAAGATAGGCATTATGGCCTAAACTAATAAATTTATTTGAATCATTGTAGAGCTCAGCAGCTTTCGTGATCAATCTGATTTCATACTTTTAAACCGTTCTACCTACCAAATGTAACAAGCTTTAAGAAGTCCTACAATGTGTACTCATTTATTTTTAAAACTGAAAAATTACAAGTTAAACCATAGTGCTAATTCACAGAATTATGTCAGAATGTAATCAGAAACTCAACTGAGACCTTTCAAAGTAAGTAAACACTTTTTTTTTTTTAGTTCATATATGTTTAATTCCAAACACTGGACACAAGAAGGGTTTTCCCATGGCTCACTCCTTTAATCTGTAGAAAGCCTCCATCTTCTGTGGAGATGTTATCCACACACATGCACTAAGGTCTGCATTAAGCAAGCAACTTTGCCAATATGAACTTTTCAATTAATCAAAATTCCTTGAAATGTGAAAAATACTAGCAACCTCAGAACTTGGCCAGGCTAAGCATCTGCAGCTACAGAACACAGCCTACTTTCAATACCAAGCCCTTAAGCTGTTTCCTGAAACAGGATGCGTTTGTATACATAGTGATTGTATATTTATTTTACTACAAAAATGCTTACCANAAAAAAAAAATTATCCCACCCTTCTACACTTACACACGGGCAACTCCATGTGTATTTCTTTCAGAGACCCAATGACATGATAACAATAGTAAAAAAATAAAAATACACAAAATGTTAAGTCAGGATAGAATTTTAATTCTCAGTGTGAATAACTCATAGAATCACTGTTTTCATGTTTTGTTACCAGACTTTTGCCGTTCTACCTTAGAACAAATATGCAACAAAATGGCTGCCATTGTAATCAAAAAAGCAAAAACTCCTCATAATTTTTAGTTTAAAATGGAATAATTCATATCAATTTGATTTGGTAAAACAGCAGCAATCCATTCCACAACCAAAGAAGAGCTGGATTTGTGTCTGAGTTTGATGACAAATGAACTAAGAATTTGAAAGTATAGCTTTTGTATAATTGCAAGAAATTGGCATTTCTCAGAAAAAGGGAACTATTAATATACCAGCTTATCTTATACCAACTTATGAATTTAATGATGAGAAACTAAGAAATTAATGATTTTGGTTATTAAGCCCATAATTTGCTGCAGGCAAGTCGTATTTACTGAAGGTCAGTTCCTTTTGTTTCAGATGTTCTTTACATTTAATAGTATGCACCAGGAATCAGGGTTCTTTCTAGCTGGCAAATGGTATAATCATGTTAAGAAAACTTTTAAAAGAAAAAAAGAAATTAATTTAACCAGTCTTAATTGCTGAATGAAACCTATCTGAGCATTCTATAACCTGTTACACCCAAAACCATTCAAGAAAAGACCATAAAGCTCAAATAATTTATATGTGCAAGCTGACTGTAAGCAACTGTCTCAGCGGGCTTGCTTATCTTCAGAGAAAGAAGAATCACAGTGTTACAGTTCTAGTGTAAATTCTGATCATGAATTCCTTAAGACTGTATGGATGGTGGGAAAAGGGAAGACAGCTTTTAACTCAAAAGCACTTCTCTATCAAGAAGTTTAGGCTGATGTTTCAGACAGCAACAGACAGTATTCACTTCAGAGGACCGGCACTCAACGTAGAGAACTACCCTTCAAAATTACTTTCCTAAAACTACTACACCCAGACTAAGAATTTTGGTGTTTTCATTTTTTAATGTTCCACTGTTATGTCACTTTCTGTATTTCAGAAGTCTTCCATGGCTCCATGTACTCCCTTCCAGCACTTTTTTAAAAGGAATGCTCATTTACACACAGAAACCACACCATCAAACAGTGGCTTGAAACAATTCCTTTGTGGGTTATGTCTTAATTTGAAAGCAAATTGTACTTCCTCAGCGTAAGATTTATTCTCCATTGAAGAAAGAAAACACTTTATGGCTCTCAATACTTTGAGCAGATTAAATAACTTTTACAGTTATAAATAACTTTTACAGCCTTTATCTTAAACTGAAGCCTGATTTTATAATTTTATAATCTTTATTTCTGTACCACAGCTTATAAATGTTTTTAAAGAAGTAAACAAATAGAAAAATACTGGATTGTGAAACTACCTAAACTGCTTGCTGTCAAAAGATTCCTCGTGGAAACCAGGGTCTTGATTTTGTAAGTGTTTTCATTATTTTCCCAGAACTGGGTGCCAAATAATGCAAATTTAGCAGAACACATTCAGTAACACCTTGTTAGCCTTCAGGACAACCTCCCAAGGTAACAGGACTCAAAACAGTAACTGAAATGGATGACTGAAATTCATCATTTGTCTTGCATCTACTATCATGTGAGGCAATGAACTCAAAGGGTCTGGTTTCTGAAAGACTGCTTTAAGTGTTTCACAGAAATAATTTAAGTGGTTAGACTCATAAAACCACAAAATGCCCTAAGAGATGATGCTGACCTCAATCTTTTGACACATCCTAGGAATAATGGCGAGTTCCTAGGAAGATCAAGTAGAGTTTTGACAGGTCGTGCATGAACAAGTTTAACATTTGCTTTGAAATACTCTTTTTAAGCACTGAACAGAAGTAAGATAGTTGGACATGAATTTATTTCTATATTATTTTTTCATATACATTTCACCAAGATACCAAGTCTGCCTTAAAGCAGATTTGGGGAACCAAATTAGTTTCTTCTTATCCTGCTGGAGGTTTGATATCTAAACTTGGAAAAACAGTCAGCTTCAACATACAGTACACCAAAAATTATTATCATAGAACAGATACCAAATAGTGTAGTGAGAAAAACTGTAACTTATAATTTAATGTCAAGGAACATCTGCACGCGGTATTTAAGAAGGAAGGGCCTTTAATGTCATTTGAACATGACATGGAAAATAAACCACAGAACGAAGCCACTGTTATCAATCCTCTTCAGAGCTAGAGTCATCCTCCTGGTCAGAGAGCTCAGCCACAGGAAAGCGCAGGATGGCTGCCACCCCTGTCAGCTGCCCCAGCTGCTCTCCAGACACATGGAGGCTGGAGAAAATTCGGACTGTGCCCATGTTCTCCCGTACACTGTCCACCAATTTAACGTATCGGGCACGAGTAGCCACATCCTGGTGCCGAAAAAGCTCATCACTGATCAGCAGGATATCAATGGCCATGGCTTCATTGGCCTTTTCCACGTGTTTCAGACCATAAAAAGCCCGGTCAGGCTCGTGCTGAAGCATTTTATAGAAGTCATCTAATGCTTTGACTTCACCAGCTGCCTTAGTGTCAGAAAGACGGCTAGTTACAGCTGGGTCACAGAGCACTTCCTTCAAAGCATACTTATGTCCTGAGGAAGAGTGGACCTAGAGTGAAAACAAAATCAAAAGTTCGGTGTTTTTAAAAAAAAAAAGGAGCATTTTTTTGATTACCCAAACACAAACATCTTCCACTACATATGACACTGATCTGGAGATTATTTGAAAAAGTTACCTCCTTCTTGAAACATACATCATTCTTTTCTTTAAGGATCTCTCTGTATACCAAAGCCTATTCCAAATCCCTTAAACTGCAAAGAAAACCATTTCTCTTATTCAAAGATTGGGTTAAATATGCAAACTGCATACCCCAAGGTAGGGCTACTTGAGACTAAGAACTTGGGATCTAAGCCTTTCTCTTTTAAAGCTCTCAAGAAAAGGGAGGCCTCCTAAGACGGCAAGTATATAGTGCAAAAGCATCAAGTCTTGCACAGTTTTTATGCTTGCAGAGTTGTGAAGTGCATTAAAACTACTAACACACATGAGTATTATCACTTTGCTACACTTGCAAAAGGAGGCTTCTTGGTGCACTAGGTCTTCTAAACACTGGAACCATTATGAATTGGGCCTCACTTCACTCTCTCCATCCCCCAGCCTTTTGCAAGCACAGATTACAAGCCAATTTAAGATTATACAAGGATCCTTATGAAAACTTGTTTTAGGCTCTGAATTTGTCTATTTCAGTAAAAGGCTAAAGCTCCCACCCAATCAAAGAGATAGGAAAAAATGTTATGGTCTGCATAACCTTTAACTGTGTAGGACAAAATTAACAGCAATATTAACTAATCTTTACCCTATCCAGGTACTTTCTAAAGAACATCTCTAGAAACCTGTTACTAAACATTCAAGCTATACAGCATGACAGAGTAACAGTGCAATTATTTTCCAATTTGTACTTCACTTTATAGGGAGTTAGTAGTATTTAATACTTCTCTACACCACATTACGGTATCCTAGGAGGGAACCATTTCTGTATCACCTTACAGTTTGTGAAGCACAAGAATAACTTCCTCATGATGCTCACTAAGAAATATATCCATTAAATGACTTATTTCCCACGTAACTAGCTTTTATTACCACAGAGAACTCTCAAGCCTCTTTTCACCCACTCTGGAGACTGCTGAGCTCCTCACCTGCAGGAACTTGGACCTGTTCTCCAGCAGAAGTTTGTTGTCAGTCTTGACTGCCTGCTGGAACATGTAGTCACAGAACTGCTCCCGCACGAAGCCCGGGCTAGCCACCAGCACACACTTCACGACCTCGAAGTTGATATGCCGCTGGATGGCTTGCACCACCTGCTCGTAAAACCTCTCCAGGGCCCGGTCGTGCTGACTGCAGTTCCCTTTCCGCTTGCGGGGGATGTTCACCTCCACCTTGGCGCGGGTGAGCGTCATGCTGGGGGTGACCAGGCAGACGTGAGCCAGCCCTTCCTGCATCACCACGGCCGCCACATCAGCGCTCCAGGCCGGGTCGCAGGCCTGCTCGATGCGCTCCAGCACCACGCTGTCCCACTGCTTCTTCGCCAGCGTGAACTGCCGGTTGGGCTCCAGCTCGATGGTGTGGTAGGCGCCCATCTTGACATACTCGTTCTCCTGGATGTTGGTGCCCTTGACGCGCAGCTGGCAGGCCTGCGAGTCGAAGTCGATGGCCTCCACGCACAGGGTGAGGGTGGTGCGGACGCGGTTGCTGCCCACGCTGCCCGTGGCCGACTCGGTCTGCACCTTGCGGATGGTGGAGGCGCGCAGGCTGTCGCCCACCTGCAGCAGGTTGTAGGTGTGCCACATGTCCTCGGGCTCCTCGGGGATCAGCGTCACCTGCCCCGCGTTATCCTTCTCCAGGTCCTTCCTCACCAGCTTCATCCTGGCGGCTGCTGGCGCCGGTCCCGGCTCGCTGTGCGGCGGGGCGAGCTCCCCCCCAGTAGGGGTCCCCTCGGCAGGGCCGGGCTCCCCTCAGCAGAGCAGGGCAGGGCCGGGCAGGGCTCCCCGGCCGGCTCTGACTCCACGGACACGCCCGGACCCGCCGCCGCTCCGCTCACTCTCCACCGCACCCGCGCACGCGCGCAGCGTTCGCGNTTGAAAGGCGGCGCTCGGTGAGCGAGGGCCCGGCGCGTGCGCGCGGGAAGGCTCGGTCCGAGCGCGGGTGGTCCGCGGCCAGCTCCCGAGGTGTTCCATCCCGAGGAAAGGGAAACTTCACGGGGAGCCCTAGGGGCGGCCGGAGGGCGTTGACGGATGCTGCGGGAACGGGGAGCCGGAGCGTGCCCCCGCTGCCGCGGGGGAGGGGATCGCGGCGCTCCTGTGCTCCCCCTCCATTGCGGTCCTGCGACGCTTCGGGTGCCCAGAGGCTCCGAACCGCGTCTGGGAAGTGTGAGGAAAAGAAACCAGAAAACGCCAAAACTTAGCACTTGTGAGAAGTTTTGGGTAGGGATGGAGAAAGAGAGGAGGGGCACGGCCGGGTTAGAGGGGGCCGTGACCCCGGGGGAATGAAAACGGCGACATTGGAACCTGAGCTGGTGCTGGGACGCTGAACTCCGGCGTAAAAGTTTCTGGTTGAATTTGCAAGTTACACTTCACCTAATACTGAGTCTTTGCCAGCTTCCTGTACCTTAGACTGAGACAGTTTTGAGGTGCTTCAGGGTCAGATGAGCACATTTCAAATGAAGCTTGGTGTTAACACAAGTAATACGCCCTTGCAAAAACAAAGATGCGTGCAATGGTATTCGCGTAGAAAATGGACCTGAACAATCACTAAACGGTTAAATTTGCAGCCTAGATAGATTTAACAAGCCAGAAATAATTAAAAAAGCTGTGTCATTATACAAGAAGTGAATAATAATGGAGAAGAAAAGGTGTGAAGACCTCATAGCAACCTTCCAGTATCTGAAGAGGGAAGCCAGAGAGGGACTTCTCATGTGGACCTGTAGACAAGGTCTGTAGACAAGAGAGGACAAGGGGGAATGGGTACACACTGAAAGAGGGGAAATTTAGACTAGATATTTTGAAGACATTTTTTACTGTGAGGATGGTGAGACTGGAACAGCCCAGGGAGGTTGTGGATGCCCCAGCCCTGACAACACTGTTCAATGCCAGGTTGGACAAGGCCTTGAGCAACCTGGTCTAGTGCCCCTCGCCATGCCAGAGGATGGCCTTTCAAGTCTCTTCCAATCTCTAAAAATTCTATGATTCTAAATCCTGTACCTTATTTTTGAAACAGTTATGACACTAAAAACTTCGTTTCAGAATGAATGCTACATATTTAGAAAGAGTGAGGAAAAGAACAGAAAAGAAAATGCTTGAAGAATGATGTAAAAAAAAAAAAGGTTGAGAAAATAGGCAAACTAGTGTGCCATGATAAGTGTATCAGGGAATTGGAACAAGATATATTAGGTTTGTAATGACTGCACACTCAGCCTAATAATCAAAAATCATGAAGCCATCCTCATACAAATGAGAGGGTGGCAAATTTAGAAGGGCTGAAAGGAAGTTTCTGGTTTATATTAGCTATTTCTTTTCTGGGGGAAAAACCCAATCCATTGTGGATTATGGAATTTGCTGACTTGGAAAGGCTTTGGAGTCAAGTATTTAATGAGATACAAAGCTACTGTGAGCAAAAAATAATCCCATATCTCCCATTATGGTGTACATTTCTCTGAAGTATCTAGTACTAGTCAGTTGTGAGAGAACAGTAAACTCAAGTCTGGCCCAGTAATGTGTGTTCCTTATTTCTAAGCTTGATTCTGGTGTAAAAACAACTTTTATCAGATATTACATAACAGGATTTATTTATCAGACCTCAGACTCTCTTCCTGTGAGTACACATGCTTAACTCTATTAGCATGAATAGTTTCACAGATGGAAGCTGGACCACCCAAGGGAATATAACATAAGCACATGTAAAAATAACTGCTTGTTTAATTTGAGCTTGTACAGACTAATAATATTGCATTAGTGTTTTGATGCTAAAACAGAGGCAGAGACACTCTGCATTCAGCTTTTTTTTTTGTAGGTCTTTTCACTTATGTTTGTAAATGCTGCATGGTGACTTTATGGCATATAAACTTATAAAATCACAGGGGTTGATCTCATTGTATTGTATTTTTATAGTGCATGTTTACCTTCCACATTAATATTTATTTTATTTTTTATTCTTTTACTGCTGCTCATTTACAAACTTTTCGTATTGGTTCCAGTTGGTCTTTATATTCAGTCTCACATCTCTGAAGATACAGTATAGTTTAGATAAAAGCTGCAAGTTAGCACTTGGTGCCATGCAGTAGAACATAAATATTCATTTCATGAACACAGATGACTTGCTGAGTTTGGAAAACCCCGTAATAACACTACAAACAAACAAAAAACAACCCTAAGAAAAACTTGGAAATAAAGGTGCCAGTCAAAATATTGACTGTTTTAGAGACATTTTGAGATGGGCCCTTTCTCAAACAACAAATTATAAGATATATACAGTTATGAACAGTGATCCACCAATATATAGTGGCAACTGTAAACTTAAGTGATATATCCACAATCAGCAAGACCATTGTCCACTTAATAGAGGGAAACATTTAGTAGTGATGATGGTTTGCCTACTTTGGTAAAAAGTAAGTACTGGTTATTGCTAATTTTTTTTTTGTCAAAGAATGAGCAGTAGATGAAAAACACTTAAAAAAAATCAGGAATTATAACTAAGTTTGTAAGTTCATACTAATTTTGCCAATTTCAGGGAGAGGACTAAATTTGACCTTTGTAGAGCCAAAACAAGTATGTAACTCTACATACAATTTTTACATGAAAGCTCAAAATAGCATGGCCTATTCCTGTCTTGATAAGACTGAGACTATGCATAGAACCTATTGGTTTTTGCAATATATAATTTTTAAAAACAAATTTATACTACTACTTGCAGCAATTTGGCATCCATTTTCAGACCTTCTTAAGCACAGTGCAAGATAAGAAAAAAACTGCATATATTCATGAGGATTTTGGAGCCATGCTTTTTATCTAAGATTATTTTGAAAGCATTTGAGACACGCTGCCCTATGTCTTCAAATCTTGATCCACTGGCTTACGAAAACGGGTTATGTACACACTTTAGACAAGGAGAGGTCATGTTCATAGGAAACCCCCTCTCCCTCATATTATAGCCACTTTAGCTAGACTTCATGCAAATGCTCAAGTTCTGGATAAGAAAAACAAGTGATAAAGAATCTTGAATATGGCGGAATTTGCTGAGAAATGCTGGATGTTATTGTTGCAACAGCAAAGGAAGATACAAAGATGGAGAGGGAAACTTGGCAAAATGTCTGTTTTCATGTTTTCCCTTTATTCTGTATCTGTCCTGTCTGTGGAGGCTCTGAACACAGCCCACTTAATTGTCTGCATACAGTTCTCTTTTTATCTAAGTCTCTTTATCTTTTCTATGTACAATATGACCATCACCAATAAGAAGAAAAGTCCAGGACAGAACAGGCTTTGCATAAAGCTCTAAGTGAAGAAGCATGAACCCTTTAGTTTAACTTCTTTCCTCCTCAACTGCTGAAAGAAAACTTCAGCAGATCCCTAGTCAAACCCTTCCTGCAGGCCAGGTGAATTAAATCTGAGCCATCCCCTACAGCTGTTCATCCAACTTCATCAGAAGTCTTAGTGAAGGAGATTACACAAGGGTTGTTTTTTTGGGTAGCCTGTCCTAGCCATTCATTACCTGAAGAGTAAAAAAGTTCTTCTGATATTCAATAAGGTCTTTGCATAGTGAGTTATGTTGATTTTCTTTTGTCCTTTGTTGATGGAGAACCAACTTCACCAATATCTTTGTAAACCAACATATTGCAATATAGAAAGTCATGATTGAGCACACTCACAAAATAAAGAAAACATTGTCATTAGTAAAAATACTTACATAAAAATATGTATTTGAAATGCTTAACATTTACCCTTAGTTTTCTTGCTACTAGGCAACCAAACCTAACTCCTTCAGATTTTCTTTATAGATCATTTTCCTCAGCTTGTATCAGGCTTGTCACTTCTCTGTGCACCTCTATCTGTTTGCCTCTGTCAGACTTCCAGTACACAAGATTCTCAGAGGCCTCATCAAAACCAATTAAATTAAATTAGAAATTAAATTAAATTAAATTAGAAATTAAACTAAAAAAGAATAAAAATCTGTATAAATACACAAAGGTATATACATCTCTCTGCACTTCCTTTATTCTAGATTGCTCTTGTCTGCTAGGGCCTGCTAGGTTATTGGCTTTTTCAAGAAAGAGAATAATGAAATTAATTTTTAATTCCACTGTAATTCTGAAATTCCTTGTCCATATTTTCATGACATTTTCACTTCTTTTTGTAGGACTACTTATTTATCTGAGGCAATTTGAATCCCATTCCTGGTATCTGTAATGCTTCCTCTCATTTCTAAGTGTATTCTATTTCACAGCTACTTTTTAAAAAAGAAAAACCACCACCACTAAAAAATTATCACCTGAGAAATCTGGATGAGACTACACTTGAAATGTTTTTCTATCTGAGAGTAAGCCTTTTTGTCATTACCGGTCCATTATCAGTGACAACTTTGCAACTCTGAAGGGAAGTTGTGGTACAGTAAATTGTTGTCTCTTTACAAAGCCTCCTTCTGTGAATGAACACAAACCAGATGCATATTTTGGAGTGTATCACTGTGTAATACTAATAAAGACAACTATGAACAATGGCTAAATATGGCACACCAAAATACTACATTTGGATTTTCACATTTTTCTGCGTCTGTTTTTTCTTGCACAATAAGCACAGAGGGAAGAGGGGAAAACTCTAATTTTGCCTTTTCCCCACTTACTGGTGCCTGCATGTGAACGATTCTTATGAAATTGATTTCTTCCTCTCTCCTGTTTCAGGTTCACTTTGTGTTACGTGCCAGCGCAAAAGCTGCTGAAGAGTTCAGTGTCCAAGTCTGCAAGCACATGAATCCCAGCATTGCCTTAGCGTCTTTCCCACTTCTTGGATTCCCATGTTTTCAGATCCAAAATGTTACTACAGACTGACTGGGTAGAGAGTTTGTTACTTTATGTATTCATTTTTCTAAAAAAGCAATTAATTCCTTAACAATGAACATGTAAAAGAAAATATTGCATAGTCTATCTCCGGATGAACTCATCTTTCTGAAGTGACTTGGGTGCAGCTAACAGCTTCCTTACTTCCCCTTTTACTGCTCAAAAATCTGAGAGTAAAACGGAGGAAAACAGAAAAGCTACCCTAATTTAAAACAAACAAACAAACAAAGCCAAAACCCAACAACAAAACCCGACAATA
>VYZS01024953.1:14560-27200 GCA_013400695.1 Neodrepanis coruscans
TAAGCCCTTTTCTGAATAAAAGTCAGGAATCAGTCTTCAGTAAGAAAAGAGGAGAAAGCTGTTATATGCTTTGACATAGTCAACAAGTGTATAAAAAGAGATTACTGAGGAATGCAACTTCTAGAAGAAGATGGTAAACCTTGTCTTGAGGTGTTGATCACAGAAACTTCCAAATCACATTTTAAAACAAGCTCAAGGTATGCTTACACCAGTAAAGGCCTGAGTGCCGAAAACATTTCAATGATACATCCGATATTTAGTGGTATAAAATTATCTAGCCATCCTCTTCCTAGGGGAATGAATCTAGGTATGTGCTTCTGATCCCATTGTAATGAACAGATTTGTCATTCACTCTCAATAGGCCAGAGATCATCTCTGGTCTCAGCATCTGTCTCAGCAGAATGTTGTATCATAAGGATCACTGAAAATCCTCAGATTAAATGACTTTGCTATGTGCCTGTACTATGGCAAAACTTCTAAATAGTCTTCCTTCTGGCATCCAGATGATAGGCCAGTTAGACAGATAGCCTTAATCCTATGTCCATTTGTGCATAAACTAAAGCCTCAATGAATCCAAACCAGTTACAAGAAAAAAGTTATCCAAATAGAGATAAAGTCAGAAGCTAAGGGTGTATAATAGCACATCTGGGCAAAAGTTTAATGGTGGCCTGATCCAAAGATACTTAAAGTCCACGAGCAGGCCCATATGGTGTTAGGTGGACTTCAGTTGTGCTACTATTTTGTTATTATTTTCCTTCTTAACACAGGTGTGATAGAGCTTTCCTAGTTTAATTATCAGTTAAAAATAACAAAACTCTTAATACTTATACTCTTTGCTTCTTTTAGCCTAACTTTAAAGAGTCTGTCTCAGTTGTCTGTAAAGATTTCTATTGTTAAAACTGAGGAATAGATGTAAGATTTAATTCATTTTGGAAAGGAAAAGGGAACAGCATATATTCCAGCCTAACTCATATTTATTTAAGCACAAAAATAGCAAAGGAAGTAATACAATTAAACCAGCCTTTTATATCCAAGAATATTTTGCTCTGTGAGAGATCAGGCTTTTCAGCTAGAAGCTATGTAAAACCAGGAATAATTTTTGAGAAATTTGAATGCAAGTCCTTTAGGGTGGAGTAAGTAAAAATTTTCAAAATAAAGATTGATCCTGTACCTAGTGATTGAAGGGCAGTTCCAAAAAAACAATTTAAAGAAAGTGACCGCATGTCTCTGGCAGGAGTCTGGAGGACTTCCAAAGGTTTTTCTCCACCAAGAGCATTTCCAAAGATGTCACCTTGGTTCTGTTGATGGACACTTTCTGCTAGAAAGTGCTCCATGGCCACTACTGACCATTGTTTCAGTTTGACTTGGTATCACTGGTAGTGAACATCAGTCAGTGTAATAGGGCTTTTTCATGGGAAAAACTAGCAATAAAAAACACTCCTGTGATTACTATCATATTAAGATTGCCACATGGAAACACATTGCTGTGGTGACACTGCTGGTTCTGGAAATGTATGGGAGAGACTTTAACTCCCTGCTTATATAACAGGATGTCTTCTTCCTTCAGTCAGGTTCTTCAAGACTAGCTTTGAAGCCTGTACCACTAACTAATAATCATTTTTTGCAGTCAACAGAAAGTAGCTCACCTCCTTCTAAGACAGATGGCTAAGGCAAGTTTTCTTCTTCAGGAAGAAAACCTTTACTGTACTGTGAGGGTGGTGAGGCACTGGAACAGGATGCCCAGAGAAGTTGTGTATGACTTATCCTTGTGAGTGTTCAAGGCCACATTGGATGGAGCTCTGGGCAATCTGGTCTGGTGGAAGACGTCCCTGCCCATGGCAGGGATGTTGGAACTAGATGATCATTAAGGTCTCTTCCAAGCCATGCTATTCCATGGTTCTGTTCTACGATTCCATGAAGTCATCTAAATTACTTCTTATTTTTCTCATTTGATTACAAAAGAAGCCAGGATGAGTTGTGCCAAAAGATAAATTTTCTGAAACATAATTTCTTTAGTTGGATGAAATAAATCCCATGTAAAACACAGAAGACAAAAACCATTAGTATGTTTAGGATGTATGGGGTAGTGGAATGTATAGGAGTGAAAGAATTTCTGAAGATTTAATGATTTAATTTGAGTCTCTAGCATGATTAAATAGACTTCTCTGGTCTACAGTGTGAGTGCAAACAGTATAAGATGAGGAAGAGCTTCACCTTTAAACAACGTTTCTCGTATCAGTATTTGGGTTAATAACTGCTGTCCTTCGCGGGCTCTCCTAGTCACAATTTCTTTTTTATCGTAAAGTGCCTGCAAGCCCAGTTTGCTTGCATATGCACAGAGTAGCCCACAGGAATTGCTGATTACTCTTTGGCTGGTCTTTTGTGGGTGGATACACAGTAGTGAGCTGCTAGGAGCAGTTTTTTTCCCAGCATGCCTGTTTAGGCTGAGAGAATTTTTCTCCTCCTCCTCTCAGAGCTCTTTCTTTGTTTAGGCAGTTTCTTTGTGTGATTATAATCTTCAACATGCTTCATCTGCTTCCCATCCTCCTGCCCACAGCCTGAGGCAATTACCTCAACTCAGCTGGGATAAAGAAACCAGGGGATCTTTGACCAATGGAATAGCTTAGTAATAAACACATTTCTTCTGAAATATATGATTGTTTGTATAATATTAACCCTCAGGCCATAAATTAAGTCTGGATAGTGCAAAGAAAGAGGACAAGAAAAAAAAACAAATGCCTTGTATTCTGTTTAGTAAACAACAGAATATCCAAATATTTATACACCTCTTATGTTGTTTAATATTACAGAAAGGACCTTTAAAATAGACAGTAAGGCTCATTTTAGTGAAATGACCACACAGAACCAGTTAGCAAAAAAAAGTATAGTTTGGAAAAATGTATCAAAAGCATTTAAACGCTGGTATACGATCTTTTTCCTATGCTAGGAGATGTCAGGGCAAGAGAAGCTGGAATAAACAAACAAATAAAAAAGTTTAGTCTTCTTTACCCTGAAGTATTTGCTGTCAGAAGCCAACATTCAGTATAGTGCTAGTTTGTCAGTAACTAGATCAATGTGTCTTTTAAGGGAGAGGAAAGCTTGAAAAAAAAATTTTGAGTTGTAAACGACTTGTGTAAATAACTGCAATCAGACTTCTTCATTCCTTATGATAGTCTTTGCAATTAATACCTTAATATTAGTCCTTGAACTCTTCTAAAATGCTTTTTGTCTTAAGTTGCTCACATTGAAAAATAAATGAATGAAGAGAAGGATTATGTTACAATCTTCTCATAGTGTTTGAATCATCTTTAAATGATCCTGACTCTCTAGAAGAGAAAGGGGCTCAGCTGCAAATTTTAAAAGTATGACTCTTTAAGCAAAACTGAACTTCAGAATTGTAAGTTAGATTTATCTTCAACATTCAAAATCCTGTCATGTGAAACCAATTTCATGGCCTAAATCTCAGAAGGGGACAAAAGACAGAGCACTAGTGGAGGTGACTGCTGTCTCTAGTAGTTAGATGCAGTAAGGGAAAAATCTCACTGTTAAAGTTGCATATTCTGTGTGATTTTCATTTACTGGCAGGAGACCAGTGTAATAAAAGCTATGAAATTGTTTGTTTATAGTTAAATGCCTGAGTGCATATTTCTAAAAGACTTATTACATTTTAATCTTCACAATCTTCTTTGGAATTATACCCTGCCCCCACCCCCTTTCATATTTAATTCTAAGGACTCTTTCTGAGGATTTTAAAAAGTTGAAGCAGAGGAGGAATCACAGATAGAGGAAACAAGACTGCTGCATCTGTGAGGGAAATGCGTAAAAGATGGAAAAAGTGTTCACTGCTAAACAATTTTTGCGATTTGTCAGGATAGGGTAGTTGTAGCTTGATTTGTCCTTTCAGGTACACAGGGTATTTGACTTTCATTCAGCTGAGGAGAGACTGCTTTCAAAAAGATGGCTATGTAATTCAGAAATGCTTCGTGACCACTACAAGGAGAAGCCCTAGATTACATAATCTTTTGACTAGACTATCATCATGAAATCACATTTGTTATCTTTGTTGACTTAGATGTTTCACCTCCAGCAAATTGAACATTTATTCATCCTCTCAAAATACAGCTTCAAATGGAGCAGATTGTTAGATAGCAGCTCAATGGTTAGAGGTTATTACTTGGTGGATTGCTGACTTTGCTTCTTTAACAGGAAATTCAAACCCCGACTGTCCATGAAAATGCCCAAATTATCACACAAACTCTTTAATGTTTTATCACTGCTACAAATTATGAATTTGTTTAGAGGATCCAACTGGGAATGTACCTGAGTGCCCTGAGGGTCCCTACAGTGGCACTCTAGGAAAAAGTGCTAGACATACCCTCTGATTTTCCAAGGAAAAAGAACTGTCTTTGAGTGCAGGAGAGCAAAGGTAGCATAATGTGTACAAAACCTATACTTAGGAAGTGTGTTAAAATGACTAAGGAACTAGAAATTTGTCTCATTGTGGTGACACGGGAACACAGAGATATAGTAACTTTTTGGCTGAGTGGAACTTCCAGGTTTCAGGAGAAGACCTGTCTTTGACAGAGCCTTTAAAAGGCAATACTACTGCAAAATCAAGCTTAAAGCTTGGATTTGAAGCTAGACAAGCTCAGTCTAGATGTAAAGCTCAATATTTTTAATAGAGGATAACTAAAAAATAAGTTTTTCATCTTTGCAATTATGGTTAGTAAGCGTAATGCATTTCTAAAATATAATAACATCTTTGTTCTGTTCAAGAGATCTTTTCTTTCATGTCTTTAGAACTACAGGTCAGAAAAAATATAGCATTGAGACTTCTATTTGTTCAAGTTCCATTTAGTGCTAATGGAATGCACAGGTTTTGACAAAATAGCGAGTAAATTTTTCTCTAAAAGCCAACTTTTCTCCTTATTTGATTAACTTGACCATCTGGAACAGCATGCTAACAATAGTACTGTGTTGCTTATCATAGTTATTTGCTCTGCAGGAGCAAGTAATTTCTGGTATTAGCATCTCAGGCAAACTCAGTAGGAAACAGGATAATGGCATTCATGTCATTAAAGAGACTAGTGGAGAGGAATAAAAATCAAAATAATAAAATACCATTTCCAGGGGTTTTCAAAAAGTGAGGAAATTATCACTTTTGGTTGAGAATCCATTCATCAAAATGTAGTTGTTTTGCTGGTCATACAAAATTGTATGTCTTTATATGATGGTGGAGGATGACAGACTCATGTTTTAAAGATGTCAGTAGCAGTTAATTTTTCTAGAGCTCAGATAGGCATTTACACACTTTGCTGAAAATTAAATAGGGTTCTAACAAACTTATTTTGTCATCAAGATTACAAGTTCATTTCCCTATACTTGTTGATTGTTTTTCCAAAGAGCAAAGCAGGAATAATTTGCAATATCTGGCACCTTTTTAACAAACCTGCAAAGATAAAATCTCCGTATTTTTACCACCAGGTGGAACTACATGACTTAGGAGATTAAACAAGATGCTTACAGTAATCAAACCACTTATCCCCTAAGCATGTGTCTAATGCTGGTCTTGGAAAGATATGGATAGTGAGTCCCTTGAGAATACATAAAGTAACCACATACTGAGAAATGATAGAGATGGGCTTGCTATTCTGTTATGTTTGTCTTCGCATTGAGCAACCTCGAACTACATTTCCCCATCATCAACGGGAAAAAAAAAAAGCGCATTTAAACCAAGTGCTGTGTAGTATTGTAACATGCATAATTTAATGTCATTTTGAAGCCCTGTTACTCTCTTCAAATTTGTGTCTTGGTCACAGATGGCTGAACCCCTGACTCTGAGGTTACAGTGCGGTGCATTATGCTGGCGAAGTTAACACTAGAAAATGAACCGCTTGGGGATTTTAAAGCCCTCTGCATTAAATGGGCAAGTTCTATTTCCCTTAAGTTGTAAACACTCTTTGAGCAAAGAGATATATGTTCCAGCAGACAATTTTCAAAGCAAAACCCTGACCCAACTGCAGTCTGCGGGAGGCCTGCCATGAAGGTCACTGAAGATGAGGCTGGGAGTCCTCATTAAAGAAGAGAGGCTTGAATTCTGCCGTCTCAAAAAAAATTTTCTTTCTTCTGGAAAAATCCATTCAACACTGATGGCTTATTCAGGTTGTAAATACAAAGCAGATATTTGCTCATGATTAAAAAAGAGCTCTCTCTGCTTGCATGTATGTCTGTGTGCCTGTGTGATCTGAGAAACAGACCCACAATGGGTCAGGATTCTCACAGCCATGCTGAAGTATGATCCAGAGTGCCCCCTTTTCTCCAGATCATGAGCTGCTGGAACATGCTGACCTATTTCTGAACAGCAGATGCTTAAAAACCATGACAGAGAAACATATCAACAACATATCAAACCTGTGTAAAAGTTAAGAAGTGTCTAGAGTAGTGGTTTTCAGGCTGTGAACAACAAAACTTGGAGGAACTGGAGCCTGCTTTTAAGGAGTCAGTGAAAAGTGACAGACGAAGGAAATTCTGCAAATGCTTTACAACAAATAAACTATGGGGAAATTGGTCCATCTTCCCACTGGGAATGTTTCTGGCATTCATATGTTGGAAGAATATTGAAAAGTACTGAACTAGAAGACAAAGAGTTAAGAAACCAAAGATTAATTATGTATTTCAGAAATAATTAAAGCATGACTTTTAGTCCTCAGTTTATGTATTAACCTAGGATAAAAAGCATTAAAAAATCTAAGTCCCCTTGCATTTGGCAGGACAGCCAGAATTTTTTCAAAGCAATGTCCATGTGTCAGGGTAGAAATTGCCTTTCTTTAGACTGGTAGGGTTATTTTTATCCTGTTTTCTGTGTCCTTCTAAAGGAAAAAAATACAGCCCAGTAAATGTTTTGTCTCATTTCACATACTGTCACAACTGTAATTATATGAATGATAGTGCTCCAAGTAGTTATGTTTGGTTCTTTCTTTCAACATGAATATGCATAGATCTTCCAGAAAGAGTGCCCTGCTTTTATGCAAGAGTGTAATTTCCTTGTAGTGAATGGAAATGGTTTCTCCCGTTTGACCTACCTGTTTCATTGCCATCCTTCTAACACAGCAGGCTGTAACAATTACTGAGCCTTGAGGCAAGTCTCTCGAGTGCAGGCCAAACACTGCAATTTATCGGATGCCTTGGTCTCCTTTGCAACATATATTTTGGTGATACTTTTTTTCCTCTTAAAATAAATATGCAGGATATTTGCAATGTCTTGTCTGACAGATATTTACAGGCTTTCTATTTGCCTTGTGAACAAACTGCTTCTTGGTGTAGCTTACAGGATTCTGCCTTTATTTTCCTGGGTATACAAAAGAGAGAAGTATTCTGCATGTAACACGAGCAGTTTTCAGCTCTATTTCTTACAAAGTGACCCATGTTTCCTTTCAGAATCACACAGTTAAAGCCTGTTTCCTAAGCATATGCTGTGAAAGATGGGGAAGGACCACATTTGTTTTGACTAGAATATATTTTCTGATGCAGAGGCAATGTTTTGTGTTCACAAGAAAGCAAATGCAGCTCAATGGGTGTAGAAACTGTATTTTCATACAACATGGACACTGCTAATACCAGTGTCACTCATACTAATACAGGAAAGTAAACACTGCGTGAAGCTCATCCACCCAAAGGAACATCACATTCTACAGTACTCAGATAGAGATACATGTTACAGGTTTCTAGATGAAACAGATTCAGGACAAGTCAGTGTATTAGCAACCTTAGTGTCTTACCTTGTAGACCTTTTGAGGCATACGTATATAACACAATTGTACTTTATATTTGTACAGCATTAAATATAATGATAACAAATTTTGCAATGTAAATGTTAACTCATAGTTATTCAATGGTCAGTATTTGTTTTAAATGGCCCGTTGATAGTTCAGACAGATCAAGATCCCAGAGCTAAACCATTTGGCCTCAGATCCAAGACAGATGGGAGTGAGGAGGATCAAGAGCAAATTCTTATCATTGTTTTATTCCAGTGTGTCTTCTTTCCAGGCATGCTCAGCTCTAACCTAGCATGCCCTCCTCTTTGGGTTCAGGACCTGCTGTAGACAGCTCACCAACATTTTTTCAAGCTAAGATCCATTTAAAAATTTGGTGAATAACTTGTGTATTCATGTTTTTATGAGGCAAATTATTTGACAGTATTCATGATCTGTAGAGGAACGAAATTACGAGAAAAATAATAACAAAAATAGGACTTGCTTCATTCTTTTTTCCTGTTCCTTCTTTGAATGTGTCCCTTCAGTTACATCTCTGTACTTGAGGATTATAAGCAACATTTTAGAAAAAGTATTATTAGAAAAGAGTTAGTTGGTATCTCATCCGAGGTTGAAATACCATCAATTTAAATCCTCAATTGCCAGCAAAGTGCCTTGCCTTCATAACAGAAAGGTGCCTGACTATCAAATAGTAGGCTGAACCTTTGAACAGCCTTCCTCCTCAATGAGTCTATTGTTATAGGTATAACCACTAACACACAATACATATGGAGCTCAATCTACACTGAAAGCAAAGTATTTATAAGCAGGAAAAAGGTCCTCTTCAGAGTAAATTCTTACTCAGGGCGATGTGTTTCTAGAACTCTCAAGTAACTAAAATGAGAAAGACAGAAGGTGTTGACATCTGTTCTGGTTCTCACCAATCACCCTCCTTATCCTTTGGAAGACTTAATGAATGAGTTGAGAATAAGCCTCTCACACTTTTTCGGTGTTTCACTGGACGTATAGTTTAGGGATTTTCTAAAAATGTCAGTAGCTTGGATGCTAGCGATGATCAATCATTCTTCTAAAAGTAAAACTGAGACCAACTCTTGGGACTACTCACATGAGTAAGGGTAACTGGACAGCTGTTCTTTAAACTAAAGATAGCATGAATAAAATGTCTCAGGCCTAGGTAGCCAGCTGGAGATTGCCGAAAACTGTAACATTCGGGGACAGGGTGCCTTTCCTGTGAGTTGTTTTAGAAGAACAGCTTGGTACACATGAGCTCTACACATTCAAAGCAATGAGATAATGCCTGTCAAGAGACACTCAAACTACTGCTCTATTTGAAGAATCGATTTTATAAAACCTCGCTTAAATTCAAAGAACGAAAAAAGAAAGGCCTTTATGTCTGAATAAAGGGCACTAAGAAACTCTTTTCCCCAAACAACTGCAACATCACCCTTAACATTATTCCAGCTGGCATCTTTTCTCTCATGAACTCCAGTTTCCAAGATCCAGCCTCTGACTGAGGACAAGCTCTGCTGCATTTTTGTCTCAATACATCAATGAAGTGTTAAATCATGTGTTAGTACAGGACTGCAGCAGGGTACCTGAATGCACTTATTTGTGTACTTATGTGTGTATCTGACAAACTTGAAAGGGAAAAAAAGAAGTCATCATTTGTTAAGGTACTGCTAAGTGGAAATCAAACCCAGGCTTTCATATTCGTTTTCAACAGATGTTGGGAAGTAAAAATTGTTTCTCCGGTGTAGAAAGTAATTTTTGACTACTGGAAAATCCATTTCACCTGGGAATAAGAGCAATACCTGAAACCCACGGTTACTAAGAGAACTTTGAAAAATAGATATAAAGAAATGAAGCGAAGTCTTGTAAGATACAGATGTGTTTTCTAATGAAATATGGATAGGATGTCTAAAAGAGAAAAAGGAAAGATGTTTTTCAATTGTATGTTTCAATTGTATATTCCTGGTTTAGTTTGTGACTTATTCAAGCTTCATACACTCAGATTTTGAGGAGAGGGAAATTTGCCTGAATGATGCTTTTGTATTCAGTGTTTCTCTGATGAGTTTATTAATTACCTTTTTTTTGTGACACCTGGAGTAGAATTAAAATTAAAGTGAGCTCAGTAAGGAGGGAAATAGCAAAATGAAATCTATCAAACCTGACTATATTTTGCACACAGCAGCCAGTCTAACTAGTTCAGAAGGGGATATTTCTACCCCTGAAAGGAGATGATTTCTGGAGAAACTAGAGGAATTTCATGTTTGGAAAGACTTTTTGTGCACACTATGCTATGATAGCAACATAGCAGACACAGCCTGTCTTTCTTACACTGAGCTTGCCTATGCCTGTCTTTTGGTTGTGTACTCTGTTGTTTTAGTGAAAAGAAACCCTGGTTTTTAAGGCATGAGTTTAGAATAAGGTTCTCTAAATATAACTTAATATAATCTCCATAAATAATGAGCTGCAAACTGCTTGTGTGTCATACAAACTGGTCAGGGTAGTAGCCCAAAAATCTGTGTTGAAGAAATAAGGCAAAATGCAGGCATCACAGTATGCAGAAGAAAGGCAGATTTCAAATTAAATTTTTTACCAGGTGATTGAGATATTTTGCCTGAAAATTTCAATAAACATGTCCACTGAAGTGCATCAGCTGTGTCTGCAGCAGCTGGTGTGAAACAAAGAAACATCTGTTATGTATATGTTTTAGACATACTAAGGGTAAAGAATGCTATATATATAGATACATATAAAATGTGTTTCTCAAATGTAAGCATAGCTAATATTCCTGTTCTTTGATAAAATCCCCTGCAGTGAAATTACCAAGAGTGAGTTTGCAGTGCCTTCACTGTGAATACACAAAAGAACAAGGTGGCCTTCTGCAAAATCAGCCTAGTTAAAAGACTTCAGCCAGCCACAAGCACGAGTATGTCTAGCTGAGTAGAGGCATCTAGACATTTAGTTTTGGACTCAGTTTAGAACAAAAACTGTGAAAGCTGCCCCTTCACCCTACAAAACTTCTGACTGGAACAACTATGATTATTTTCCCTAAATATGAATAGCAATATGAACATAAACTGGTTGCTTGTAGTTAAGAACTGTTTGCTTTGTTTAAAAAATAACAAGAGGGATACACACACATATGGACAGGGTTTCAAGTTGTCTGTGATATTTCATCTTTTGTATACCTTGTTTTATGTCTTTCTATTCAGCCAGCTCTACATCCACTGACATAGAAATACTGAGAAAAAATTAAATTTGAGGAAGGAAGGAAGGAAGGAAAGGAAATACAATTTTTATTTTTGCTAGTAAGTTTTTAGCCTCATTAAATTCAACTTGTCTGTGTAATTAGACACACACCAAAATATTTTGATAGCCAAGTTATGTTGAACAGGTTGATTAACCAAAACAAAAGGCCTGCACTAGGACAATGTGATTTCCTTGCCAAGCTTTCTGTCAAGTTTTTATTAATGGCATATCAAAGAAGGAGCTCAAGAAAATCAAAGCGTTACGGGGAAGTAGGAAGCTTTAGGGATCTGTAGGATGGCTGGTTAATGAGACAGCATATGTGCTTGTGTACAACAAAGCCAGTCTTGTGCTGCAAAGGCATATGAAAGGGATAAGTAGAGAGCATCTTGTTAAAAGCAGAAATGAACAGGGAAAAGCATGATTCCCTTGTGATATTTGGGGCAGTTTATTATTTAAATTCAGGGACATGAGACCAAAACAAATGTATATATAGAGAAAAAAACTTAATTGAAAAAATATATAGTTATACATACAACGTTATATATTATAAATAAAATTTATATATATATGAAATTTATATATTATATATGACATGGAAAAAATAATCTGTATGAAGTGTAAACGGTAAAAAAACAGGACAGAAAATTCACACCAATTATAAAAAGTCAGAATTACTCGAAAAAAAAAAAATTGTTCCCCTCTTTTCCTATGTCCTTAGTGCAACAATTGTGGCCAGCAGGTGGAGTCTGGATGGTAGCACGGGAAGTTGCAGTGCTTTCTCAGGACTGGCAGAGGTCACAGCGGCTCTCCTGGGAGTGCTGCAGAAACAGGATCCAAGCTCCCGATGTCTAGGCAAGGCTTTAGAGTTTGTCTTTGGCAAGCTGGAATGCTGTGGGTAGAATCCTCTCGGGGTGGCAGAGATGGTGAGATGGAAGAAAAGATGGCAGCTGCCGTGACCACAGCAGCACAGGCAGGGAAGTCCTCCCCGTGTCCTTGGAGAGTCCAGAATGGCAAAAGTGCAATGGCGGGACCTGTTTATAAGGTCCCCGTCTTCTCCACACCTGCACAGTTCTCTGAACCGCCTTCCGTTCTGCCCCATGGGGCGCGGTTTTGCTTCATCGGACCATTTTACTGGATGGCCGCCAAAGCCTTGTCTCCTGCTCCTCCCCGCCTCTGCTCAGTTCCCATGCACCGAAAGCCGCCCACCCTTCCTCCAGCCACGTGGTTCACTTGCATGGGCTGGGCCCTAACTCTAACCCTAAGCCTAAACCTAACCCTAAACCAAACCCTAAGCCGAACATGAACCCTAAGCCTAACCCTAACCCTAAGCCTAAGCCTAACCCTTACCCTGTCCGGGGGCCCACCCAGAGACTCCACATGCCTGTGCGACACGGCGCCATACATCCAAAGGCATCACAGACCAGCCATCGCTCAGTCTCAGGTGGCCAAACACCACCTACTCCCCCATGCTGGCACTGGGCCCAGCCCACTGTGTTCACAGGCAGCTCCCAGCAGCACCTCACTGCCCTGGGACACTGAGCCTGCCACTGGCCCTGCCGTGGTCCTGTGTGTCCTGGCAGGAACTCAGCACCACAGCCAGCAGCCCCATGAGA
>VYZS01024957.1:0-15688 GCA_013400695.1 Neodrepanis coruscans
GGTATCACAATAGGTGACAAAGATTAGAAAGGAGACATCTTTTGGTTGAAAAGTTACTGGAATCAGAAAAGAAAGGTGTTCCCATAATTTCATGAGAAAAAGTCAGAGAAAATAACTAAGGCTCAGTTTTTTTCAGTGTTACTGCTTCACTTGAAGTTATGGAAATGCTTTTCCTGATGAAATAATTGCAGATACAACACTGTGAAATACTGTCTTTTCCATAAAACCTATTTACAGATAGGTATGTACAGAACATGATCGCCTTTTGTATTACTTTATTTTGTAATCTGGCAATGAATTCTCTCACCAAAAGTCCTGATACCTGAATATGATCTCCAAAAACCTTTCCACCTTGTTGCCCCAGAGTATATATTTGAAGAAGCCAAAATATTCTCACGTACTCTCTTGGCAAGTATAGAGGATCCAACATACAATCGACTTGGAGGATACCTTCTCGATGAGCTCAATGCAGGCAGCCAGGTCCATCCCAAAGTCAATGAATGTCCATTCAATTCCCTCCTTCTTGTACTCCTCCTGCTCCAGCACGAACATGTGGTGGTTGAAGAACTGTTGCAGTTTCTCGTTGGTGAAGTTGATGCACAACTGCTCAAAGCTGTTGAACTGCCAGACATAAAAAGGCATAACTATTTCAAGGATCAGCAATAATAGCAGAGTATGTTCTTGTGGAATCCTAATTCACCACGGGTGTTACTGTAACTGCAAGTCCTCTTTTTGAGTAGTTTTCCTCTGCTATGTCTCTAGGATAGGTTGTGTGTTTAGAAAAGAGAGGTTCCAAATTTAGAGCAATTGGGAGATTAGTTTTATATTTTCTTTTGTCAAGATTAAAAAAAGATGATTCCAAAAGCCGTACAAATAAAATGTGGGGAGATACTTCTATCAAACATGTCTCGAAATTGTCAATTGTTGTTCTATGGCAATGCTAAAAACCCTGCTCCTCTTACATCAAAGATCTCGAAGCCAGCGATGTCCAGGACACCAATGAAGTACTGCCTGGGCTGCTTCGTATCCAGCTGTTGGTTGATGCGAACGACCATCCACAGAAACATCTTCTCATAGACAGCCTTCGCTAGGGCACCCACTGAGTTGTTCACCTAAAGCATAGAGTTAAGATTTGGAGGTTACTAAACACAGCAGAAGAGAATCAATAGAAACCATCAAAACATGTTCTAGATTACCATCTTTTTCCTACCTGCTGCACAGTTTGGCCCTTGGTCACATATTCATTCCCCACCTTGACTCGGGGGTAGCAGAGGGCCTTGAGCAGGTCTGCTGAGTTCAGACCCATCAGGTAGGCAGCCTTGTCAGCAACTGAACACCAGAAAAGAGAGAAAAGTAAATATTCAACAATTCCTAAAATTTGGTCCTCAACAGACTGTCCCAAATGTGTTTTCTGTTAAAGGGTTACACGGTAATATCTGTCAAAGTTGTAAAGCTCATTTCTCTCTTGTCTTTAGGATTTAGAGTCTCATCTCTTTCTGACTTCCAGTTTCTACAAATGTTCTTCAGAAGACCTCGTTTCTTTTATCCTTTTTCAGGTATAACTATGGGATTTCACATCTACTTCTTGTCATACAGCAATAGGATTCATCACTCAGAGACATGGACACATGGACTGTCCTTCCTGCTCTGACAGAGACTAGTCAAGGATGCACCTCACATCAGAGTTCCCTCCAGGAGATGAGGGTGAAGAGGAGCACACTATCTCACCTTGTTCAGGCTGACCCATTTTACTTCTTCACACTGCAGAAGAGATTGCAAGGTGCGTTTCAACTTAAGTATGACTAACAATGTTACAGGAATTAACATCCTTGTCTCCTGGCTTCCTGGCAGGATACACCACATCTCTCATTTATGAAGCAGTCAAAGATAAAAAGTACAAATATCATTAGATGAATACATTTTTCAACTCTCACCTAGTCATGGAACAACTACTCTTATTCTTAGTTTACACATTTGCATATTTGAAGCCTGAAATCTGCCTACATACGTCTTGCTGTGACAAAAATATCTCTTTTGGATAGTTTGTTGACTCTGCTGATACCTTCTGTGCCATCAGGCTCTGCCTGCTCCTCACGCTGCTTCTGCTTGAACTTGAGGTTCCCATAGTGCATGACAGCCCCTGTCAGCTTGTAGATGGCTGTTTTCTCATCAGCACTGAAGCCCAGGATGTCAATGGCACTCTAGCAACAGAAACATGAATGTACATGTACCAGGGCTTCAATCCACCAGATGAGCTGTTTGGTAAAGTTACTCACATCTGTAGCCATCAGCTCCTCCTGGTCGTCAATGCTGGGAACAGTGATCTCCCCTTGACTCACAAAATGGAAATCATAAGGGTTGGTGGTGATGAGAAGCATGTCTGAAAGCAATAGAAGGGGAAAGACAAATTTATTATAGCTTTCCAGATGACACAATGAACTACCGATCAGTGATCTAGCAATCCTTCAAAAAAGTTAGTGATCTTTCCTACCAATGAGCTCTGGCTTCTTGTTGGACATGATCTGATAAAAGATGTGGTAGCTTCTTTCCGCCTTGAGCTGGAAAGTGACTCTGGACTTCTCCAGCAGATCTGCCCGGGAAGGTAAAAAGAGTAAGGCACAGCAATGCACATGAAGATGGGGATTTGGGAAGGGATGGAACCAGTCCAGGAGAGTCTCTTACAAGTTTCAATGTCAGCAGAAGCCAGTTTGCCTGTGGCACCAAAGTGGATTCTGATGAATTTGCCCTGTNACCCGAGCAGGGGGTGTACGTACGTGATCAGGATCGACTGGTTCTCCCGATCTGTGGAAAGAGAAAGATAAAACACATTCTCCTTAGTGATTATGAATAACAAAGAATTCAAGAACTAGGAGAAAAATAAGAACTGACGCTTACAGAGGATCTAGCAAAAGAAAATTCTGGAGGTACTTTTGTTGCTCCCAGCCGTGGTTCAGCTGTTAGCAACTGGTTAAGACATCGCTTCGCAGAAGCTTTTGTTGTCTTATGCCTTTCCTGACATTGTCTTTTCATCAAGCTACTCATTTCTCTCTTATTAGCCAAGTACATGTAATGCAAATATTGAGGTTGTATTTGTACGTTGTATTATGTGAGTTCCTCTGAAGCTAAAAGTTTCCTGAATAATCTAATGGAAATTTGGAGACATCATTAATGACAGAAACATCTGACCAAACTCTTTAACTCTTTTTTACCTCTTTTTTTTTTAATCCCTATATATACAGAAATTATGCATTACTGAGATTATATGTAGACAACACTTATTTTTGATTTTTCTTGTCTGAATGTATGTCCAAGGTTCTAAGAGAAGAATATAAGTTCTAAAATCCTGCCCACTTTTGATTTCAATGTACATACAGGGAAGAGAAAATAAGAGGTGGAAATAATAGGAAAAAGCAAAAAGAAATTTTTTAGGTCATTCAGTTTAAATGCTAAAAGCTTTATTTTTCTAGAAATTGTTTCTGAGGTTTAATTTGCACTAATGCAATGGATTTTTAGTTGCAGTTACAGATCTGTGTAGGAGTTCCAGAGAACATTAAAGGCTGGATGTACTTTAGACCACCTGGTCATGTTTCACATAATAAAATACATTTCCATAGTAAGCAAGTGAGGCCTATGTATCTGTTCAAGGCAGAGATACTCTGTTTCACTTGTTAGCACTGATGCCTGAAAATTTAAATTGACTTTATGTATCTAATTTATAGAGTCTATGTCATTTAGCTGTACTCTATACCCTCTGTCAGAGACTAATGTAGTGGTTAAGATACATAAATCTATCCATATATGTAAGATTCCATTACAGTCAGTAAAGTCTACCCCACAAAATAAATGGTTTCTTTCCAGTGACTTTAGTCTCTCTGTATTATGTCCAGGTCTTTAGTCATTCTAAAAGAACACAAACACTCAGCTCACACAGACCGTTAGAATTAAGTGCATTAATCTTCCATCAATTTCACACATAATTTTTTTGTAAGTGTGGCACCATATTTCCAGAGAATGCCCTACATTTCCCTCTACAGAGAGTCAATTGCCAGAGCAGTGCAAAGGAAATTAAGCACTCACCAGTCAGCATGAACTGATAGGCGTTGTCAGAGATGGAGAAGATGTGTGGAGGGGCTTCCTGGCGCTTCTTGCCTCGGTAGGCCAACACCACCTCGGGGTTGTACACGGGCAGCCACTTGTAGGGGTTGACAGTGACGCAGAAGAGCCCCGAGTAGGTCTGTGAGGAAGGGAGACAGCACGCTGGCTTCCCCTGAGCCTGGCAGAGCACTTCCTCCAGCTGCCCAAAGGAAGCTGCTGCTGCCACTTACGTAGATCATCCAGGCTGCGTAACGCTCTTTGAGGTTGTACAGCACAGCGGGTTCGTGCAGGTGGGTCATCATGGCCATGTCCTCGATTTTGTCGTACTTGGGGGGGTTCATGGAGAAGACTTGGTCTTCCTTCACGGTCAGGGTCTGCCAAGGAAACAAAAGATCCACATATGTTGATTGAAAACTCAGTGTGGGGACCAAGTATTGTCCTCCAGCCTTGTTTTTCACTCACCTCTCCCCCTTCAGTCTTGACAGTGACTTTCCCTGATTCCCTGCTCTGGATTGTCCCTTTCACAAAGGATTCCTTTGCATGTACCACAAAGACAGATGTCTTGGCATCAAAAGGCTTGTTCTGGGCTGCAATCCTCTCCTTTTCCGATTTTCGGAGGTAAGGAGCTGCCTCCCCAAAAACAGCCATCTCAGCATCTCCAGAGGCCATGGCTGCACTCTATTGAAAGCTTGTCAGCAGAGGTGTCTAGTGGGGGAAAAAAGTTATGGATCACTGAGAATAATATAATCTAGAGCAACAAGAAAGCTCATTGCTCTTTAGATGATAAATTGCTAGCTAGTCTCAAAAATAAGCTCTTAGGAAGAAACCACTTAAATCCACTTTGATTCAAAGTTAAAACTCAAGAGTAAGACTGAAGTCTGACTCAAGAGTAAGACTTACTCTTCCACAACAAGTAAGTCTTGTAACAGTAAATAGAACATATTCTGAATATTAAATACAGTTTGGTAACTCACCTTGACGAATTCTGACCAGATTTGAGTCTTTCATATAACAGAATCTACAGCCAGAGAAAATCCCTCTCTGTTCTGGTCCTTAATACTTTTTGAGTCATGAGCCTTCATGAGAACATTGTCTTGCTAAAATTATTACCTTTTGTGTTAAAGATGAAAAAAATACTTTACTTTTTAGATTGTTCCTGTTTTCGACTATCTAGTCTAAGCAAATTCAGCAGAAATATAAGAGGATTTATGAAGAGAACTCATGTAGCTGGTTAAAAATCCTGTCCTGTAGATTTGGAATCCATTACTCAGTGTGTTACCTTTGGAGAAATTCTGGAATCTGGCCAATCCTGTAAAATAGGAATGGCAGTTGTTTCTTATTCCGGAACAGAATTCCAAAGAATAGTTGTAGATTGATAATACAGACATGCATTGAAAATACTTTGAAAATTTTTATTCACATGGGTGCTCCCTCATGGAAATGGTTGCCAGAGGGAGGAGAAATGGAACAGGATATTTTAAGGACATTTTACTCTTTCTTCAAGCTCACGAAACACACACACTTACCTTGAAGCCTTCTCTGGAGACAGGCTAGTCTTGTCTCTGGGAGATTTTATAGCATCTCCTCTGCAGATGCTGCAGATGGTCCCCCTTTTTTCGGTCAAAACATTTCTGTCAAACCTTTTTTGGCAAAGCATTGTCTGGCAAACTAAGGGCATAATTGTGCCTTGATTTGAATGATATAATTAGAACATTTTTATATCTTACTGACTACGTGAATACATCTATAAATAATTCATCAAGAGTGTTAAGGAGAGAATCTGGACTACTCACGGCACTTCGAGAACTTGCACAGTTCTATTGCTGCCTTTCTCAGTGATTTGCTCCTTGACCCATGGCAGCTTCCTTGGTATGTTTATACCACAACTTTCCAGTCATGTAGTGGTGATGACAACGTCTATGATGGTTTGGAAACAAAGGCACTGAAAGGAACAGGCAAACTATGTCAAAAATCAGCAAATAACTGGTGTTAGGAGCCGCTTTTCAGTGGATTTTCTAAAAAGCAGAAAGTAAAAATGCATTAGCTGAAATAGTTTGAAATACAGGTCATTGGAAGCCTGAACCCAAGTAATGGGAGACTTTATTTAGAAATGGAACTCTCCAATGAATTCCTGAGCTGGCTTTTGAGGAATCAAATGTTGCAAAGGAGTGGTCAAGGTTGCCTAAAGCATCACCATCAAAGGCATTAGCAAAAGGGGGTTCAATATAAATTTGAAAAGCACAACAAAGTTTGAAGCAAGGTTTTGTTACTTACTGCAAAGATCAAAGAAAATCATCCAAGAATCACTTAAAAATGACTTGCACAACAACTAGGGATGCAAAGGTTAAGGGTAAAACGGCAAGAAAGATCCTTCCAGTGAGTCAGGAGGCTCCCAGAGGGTCCCCTTGCTTCTTAAACTCCTGACAGAGTCCAGGTGCAGCTGGACCCAGTCTTAATACCAAGCCTGATCAATGGTTTATTTCTAAAGAGTTGTAGCAGCACTTGACTAATTTAACATTTATAAAGGGATTTAATAGGATTTACTACAATTACAACAGTGACTTCATTAGAGATCCCAGATGGCAACATTCAAACTGCATGTGCTGTAGAGTGTTTAAATGAATTCACTCATGTGTACACACAGCCACAAAGGTGTTTATATAAATGTACAACGTTATACCTGTTAAAAGTCTCCTTTGAGTTCAGTAAAATATTCACTTTAAATATTTTGGAATTTCTCAGTGGCTGAGAGTTGAGCCTAAAGGAGTAGAGGATATTGGCCCAGGCCCCATTATCAGATTTTGGTGAATTTTTTGAAAATCGGTCCTTCAATTTTCACTAACTTGAGAGTTTGTTAGCTCTGAGAGGTCCCACTCAGAGGGAGATGCTGCTGTCCCAGAGAGCCCAAAGTGCCTCACTTAGTTCCACTGTTTAAAGGACTGCAAGTTATTAGGGTTTAGTCATCCATAAATTTCCATCCTGACCACAATACAGGTCAGTAATCACTGGAGTTTCCAAAATTCCAGAAACAATAGTACTGGAGTTTCCAAAACACCAGCAACAATGATACTGCAGTTACCAAAACCCCAGCAAAAATGGTACCATTCTACTTCAGCTACAATTCGGGTAGGGAACGTTCCAAGACTTTCATCAAGTGACTGATTATTCCCTCTCTCATCCTTCTCCTCAAGCCAGGCAACATGAATTCCTGATATGGACAGTGCTGCTCCCACATCAGCCATGGAAAAGTTCCTGGTAAGGTCAAGGGTCACTCATACACAAATGTCAAGGATTTATGACAATTCCTGAGATTGTAGAGCAGCCCTGAGGAGGAAGCGGGATGCATCACCACATCAAAATAAAATGTATACTTATGTATGCATAGATAACATATGTCTTTGTGCACATTTCATTTAAGAAGAGATTCCTCAAGAAACTTGGCTTTCTCACTGTTGACTGTCTTCCATCTTTTACTTGAAATTGATGCATTCTTGCTCCGTTTATTGTCTGCAAAAATAACCAGTTCCTTTTGTCAAATCTGAAGTTCCAAACATTCCCATATCTCCTCCCTACCTACAACTTCCCAAAAACAAGCATGCCTTTCCCTGCCATGCTTGTGCACACACAATCAACTTATCACCTCAGCATACAGCTCCAGCTGCTATGCATTCTGATAAATCCTCAGTCTTGCAGTGCCATGCCATCGAAATACGTGTATTTACACATCCACAGGCCCAGGAACACCCAACAACACAACACTGTCTGTACCAGAGCATTAGAGGCAGCAGGCAGTCTTGTTTAATGCTGCTGATGTGGGATAAGGAGATGTGCTGGTAGTCCAATAGAATATCTGGTCTAGTTTTGGGAAAGGTGTAATCATAGAACCATAGAATTGTTTAGGTTGGAAAAAAACAGTCCAACTCTTACCCCAACACTGCCAAGTCCNCACTGGAGTTTCCAAAATTCCAGAAACAATAGTACTGGAGTTTCCAAAACACCAGCAACAATGATACTGCAGTTACCAAAACCCCAGCAAAAATGGTACCATTCTACTTCAGCTACAATTCGGGTAGGGAACGTTCCAAGACTTTCATCAAGTGACTGATTATTCCCTCTCTCATCCTTCTCCTCAAGCCAGGCAACATGAATTCCTGATATGGACAGTGCTGCTCCCACATCAGCCATGGAAAAGTTCCTGGTAGGGTCAAGGGTCACTCATACACAAATGTCAAGGATTTATGACGATTCCTGAGATTGTAGAGCAGCCCTGAGGAGGAAGCGGGATGCATCACCACATCAAAATAAAATGTATACTTATGTATGCATAGATAACATATGTCTTTGTGCACATTTCATTTAAGAAGAGATTCCTCAAGAAACTTGGCTTTCTCACTGTTGACTGTCTTCCATCTTTTACTTGAAATTGATGCATTCTTGCTCCGTTTATTGTCTGCAAAAATAACCAGTTCCTTTTGTCAAATCTGAAGTTCCAAACATTCCCATATCTCCTCCCTACCTACAACTTCCCAAAAACAAGCATGCCTTTCCCTGCCATGCTTGTGCACACACAATCAACTTATCACCTCAGCATACAGCTCCAGCTGCTATGCATTCTGATAAATCCTCAGTCTTGCAGTGCCATGCCATCGAAATACGTGTATTTACACATCCACAGGCCCAGGAACACCCAACAACACAACACTGTCTGTACCAGAGCATTAGAGGCAGCAGGCAGTCTTGTTTAATGCTGCTGATGTGGGATAAGGAGATGTGCTGGTAGTCCAATAGAATATCTGGTCTAGTTTTGGGAAAGGTGTAATCATAGAACCATAGAATTGTTTAGGTTGGAAAAAAACAGTCCAACTCTTACCCCAACACTGCCAAGTCCACCTCTGAACCTTGTCCTCAAGTGCCACATCCACACTTCATCTACACTAATCACTTCAACTTCTTCAGATCCTCCAGATCTAAACACATTCTTCTTCTGTCATTAGCATTTCAATCATTAAAATATCTTAGTGAATATCACAGCAAAGAGGGTAGAAAACCAATGTCTGTAATCCAGTGCAATGTATAGCATCAGATGATTTCCTGTGCTGTAGGATCCTCTAAGAGTGCTCTGGCACATTTTGGGGCCCTAACTGGAAGTCAAACCCAGAGCTCACCCCCAGTATTACTATATGAGTTATGGGGATGATTGAATATCTCAGAAGGCTCATCGTTTCACATGAATTAGGAAGAATAATTGCCCATTACCAGAGGACTGCTGAGGAAATTTTGAATTCTTGTCTAGTCAATGCAATAATGTGGAGAGCATTCGACATCTGATTTGTCATGCAACCTACACAAACTAATTCTTCATATAGGAATAGGAACCTGCAAAATTTCTCTGTATGTTCAGCTGCTACTCACAAATCCTTGGAAGAAGATGAGTCATTCATTTCTGAGGAACATATATTGACCGTGGCCTTGTCTTCCTTTTTTGGTTGAATAGTAGACTCCTACCAAACAAGCTGCATCCAAGAGGAGTGGAAATTGTGAAGATTAATTCCTTCTAGCTCTTGGCATGTCCAGCAGTGAAGTCCTGCGTTAAAACTTCTCTGTGCTCATGATGTTCAGAGAATTCAGGTTCCTCAAGTTTCCTGCTTCAGGCCCTTCACCAAGTGTCTCCTCCATTTTTAGCAGCCGTACTCTCAGGACAGAAATATCAGGGGGCTAGCAGACTGCTAAAGCAACTAATGTAACACCCAGAGGAGACTACAACTACTCCACAGAGAATGGGCAAATATTATTTTGAGTTCTAGTACTCCGTCAGTGAGTGCTTCATGAAATCACTAATTAGGCTGTAAAAGAAAAGTGGTGTTGACTTACCTAGTTTGAATACAGTTGTGGACATAGCTGAAAATAAAGCTGTTTAAGAATTGACAATACACATAATGTAACATCCTTTGAAGGGTTAAAACAGATCCAAAAATTCCAGATGATTGTGTTTATAAAGCACATAGAAATAAAGAATCAAAGGACAGCTGTTCAGTTTCAGTTTAATCATACCATAGTACAGGTTAAAAAAAAAAGCCTTCTAATTATCAGAAAAGGACTGATACAGGGTAGCAGTCACTTGGTCATAGAAGCCAAACAGGTTGATCAAGCATGATCACTTTTCCTGGTAAATACAAGTGAGATGCTGCAGTTATCTTACTGTTCTTCACATCCTCAGCAGTAAATACCAAGAGGACACAGACTTTCAAATAACTCAAGTGCCATTGGGCAGCTTAGAGCTTCCCTGGCACTGCTTCCTGCCCTTTTAAAAGAGAGGCATAACAAAAGACTTTTTCCCCTCATATGGGACCTTCTCTGGGAGTCATCATTGTTCACCAATGATAAATATCAGCCTTGCAATTGTGTGGGTGAATTCCTTCAGCCCCCTTTCATAAGTCATACCCAGCCCCATGGATATGAATACATCCAGCTTCTCTTAGAAATTCCATCTTCACTAAGTAGTAGGTCAGGGCTTCCCCACTGTTGATTGTCCCTTCTTAAACTCCACTGGAAGATGTGGATGTTGAGGGACAAATTTTGCCAGTGAAGACTGATGCAGAAAAGGTGCTGCATCCAAGTGCTTTTTGTATCATCATCATCACTGCTAACATCCAAATCCCAGTCTTCCTGCAACACAAGGTAGTTTGTTCCTGTGATATCCATAATTTTCCTTTAAACCATGTCTCCTGAGATTCTCTTTCACAGCTGCTGTCAAATGTGTGCTAACTTGCAGTTCCCTGAGTGCAATGAATTCCAGTCTTACAAACTCCAAAGTGCTAATTCTGTCACTTATCTCCCCAGCTTTCCACTAGACCCTTCATCCAGTCATCATGTGTTTGCTGCCTGAGCTGCCATCTGGGACCTTATTTATCACTAGTTCATCCCTGCTTCCAGCCCAGCCAGTATTTGCATTGGGATGTTGACAGTAGCATTGCCTAAGAATTTCTGGCACAGCTTGCCCAGTGCTGTTGCCCTCCCAGCAGATGTCCCTATGGCTGAAAACCTCTGTAAGGCAGAGGAGATTTGTGACTTTCTACTAGTTGTAGAAATCTTCCTTCACTACTTTGTCTTGGTCAGGTGGTCCATGACTTTAATTTGAATTAATTGATCCAGATTCCATAAAGATTTACCTCCACAGTTCTCACGGTTCTATGAGCTAGGTCATAAAAAAACAGCCGATTTCCTCTCTCCGAACATGGAGCAGCCAAGGAGACATCTGTCCTTGGGAAAAGGGATCTGTTGAAAGAGGCAGCAATGCCTTCCTTCAAAACAAAGAGGGAAATGGCAGCAGAGAATGAATTATTTAATTTGAGGAGCTATTGTTCTGATTTCCTTTTCTGCTTTTATTTCTGCAGGCTGTTTCTCTTTAGGATGCTGACACCTCCTTCATCCCAGGTACTTTCCCTGTGTCTGCTAAACTGTTTGGCATTATGTCCAGAATAGTGAAGAGCAGTCATTGCCAAGTCCTTCCCTTACTTACCAGTATTGCTTCAGCATAGATTGTTTAAATTCACTTCTGCTTGGAAATTAGTATTTAGTATCAGTGTCCTTCTATTCTAGAGAAAAAAAAAGTGTTTTGTTCAGTGCCTTGATTCTGCCTTAAAAACATATCTGGCCATGTGAGACCAAGCTATGGAAGGTCATTTTCTGGCTTAATGCTATTTCTTGACAGACTCTGCAACTCATACAGAGTGGAATAGTACCCCCTCAAAATAAATGGCAACATTTCAATTCTTCAATCAAAGCATTAACATACAGCAGTTTTAAGGTAAAAAAAACCCCAACACCATCACTCTAAACAGCAGAGGCTGGGATAGTGACAGACCCTTTCCTGGGAGATACAAGAACCATGAAGATTAGAACCACACTTATGACCCTCTCAGAAAAAGCAATGGTGTGGGAAGGAGTCTGAAGTTTGCCATGATTCCCTCTCCTCACCCACCAAAAAGAAGGATCTCAAACTGTTATGGGGTTTTCACCTCTCAGGTGCTGTTATTCCAGCAGGGCCTGCCTAGAGAAATCAGCTTGCTCTGCAGCCTGTGATAGACAGTCTGACAGGGAATGTTCAGCCACTGCTGCAGCAGCTTTTCTGCTGCCTCTGTGTAAAATGAGAGCTACCAGGAATGTTAACACAGGGCAAGCAGAAATGTCAGAACAACCCTCTGTAGCAACACTGCTCATCCCTGTACTTCTGCTAGGATGTGGCTGGACACTGAGCCCTGGAGATGGTAAGAGTATGTTTTCCATGTTAAAAGGTTATTTATCAATTCAGTGATGCTCCACTGAGGTGCATGCTTTCAGTGTTATATGCAGAACGTTCTCAGTCCATAAGTTTGGTGTGACATCGGGTTGGGAAATCTGCCATTAAACTAACACTTCTGATAAATGTGGCTTAAGGAATGAGCTGAGAGAATTGCTGGAAGCAATAAATGATTTCTCAGGAAGAATTACTGAGGATCATAAGTAGTGAAACTTAAAAGCAGCAGGTTGAAAAGCAATGTGGGCCATCTATTCTTTACCATGGCAAATGTAAGCAAAAATTTCTGTGTCTTTGTGTGAGCAGCTGTGAAGACAAGCTGATGGCACAGGCTGGCAATGGAGGAGCTGTAATGGCTTTACTGTCCCATCTTCTCTGTTCAGAAATTAATTTCTGCAGATCTTAATGCTGATCTTAATTATCTTCACTCCAAGGCAAGGAAAGTGAATGCTTCTGTCCTAGAGGGAACTTTAATGATAAATTTGTTTCTAAGTAGCTTTCCATAGAGCGGTGCTCCTGGAAATCCTCAGAATGAGTTAACTGAGCATGAGAGCTAAATAAACCCCGTAATCTGGGATTAGAGATGGGCATCTTTCAAATGTGCATCACAGATGCTCCATTCCTCACACTTATCCTGTGTCCACAGCCAACACCAGTGGAAGAGGTCAGGGCAGGAGATTCCATCCAAGGAGATGACGCTTGGGATGTCCTTTCAATCCTCCACCAAAGCAGCCGAGGGGTTCCTGTTACAGAACAGGTGAGTGGGGTGGGCAGGCTGGCAGACAGCTGGGGAGAAAAAGGTAACCAAAGCGGCAAGTAAGTGTAAGAGGAGGAAGGAAAGGGAATGAAGAGAAAGGAAGGGCCATGGTATTAACCCCTGCAGGAAACTCTATCATAACCTAAAATAAGATGTACTTGTGAGATCAAAGGTCCATGTAGCCCAGTCTTCTGTCTTTGAAAGTGATAACCAGGAAGGAGCATCAATGCAGAATCACAGAATATGCTGAATTGGAAGGGGCTCACAAGCATCGAGTCCAACTCCTGGCTCTGCACAGGATCATCCCCAAGACTCATACCATGTGTCTGAAAATACCATCCAAACACTTCTTGAACTCTGGCAGGCTTGGAATGGCACTCGTCCAAAACTCTCCCAACTCCCAGAAATTTGTATTTATGGAGTCCCTAAGCAGAAATGTCTGGGTATGTAGTAGCTCATGGTGGGTTTTTAAGCAGTGAATTTGCCTAAGCACTTTTTGAACCCATGAAATATTCTCTGAACATATGGCATGTTACTGTGATCCTCTACCCACCAAAGATAAGCCAGAGAAAGCAAATGTCCATGTATGCAGTTAATTCCCTTTGTTATTATCTTTGACTGACTGTTACAAATATATGATTTTTGCACTTCAGCCAAATTTGCATATGAAGCTACACATTTGGAGAAGTAAAAATAGTGATGAAACTGCAGAGAGCATCTTCCAGGTGCCAAGGCAGACAGTACTATATTTAATCTGCAGGACATATTTATCCTGATGTGTAGTATTTTCAAGGGAATTCTCCTTCCAAACACTAAGGCTCCTGTCACTCCAGATACTCCACCACAGGTTCCCAGGTAACATTAGCAAATAGATTTCCTTGTTGGTCAGGCTGAACATTTCTTTGATTGCTCTCTGCATCCATCTCAGATGCCAAGGGAAAGATACAAGTCCCTGCTCCTCCTGAAGGGCAAAATAGTTGTGAAAAGTAGAAGAGCTCCAGCAGAAGATAATGTCAATGACATTGTCTTGACAGCCCGCAGCCAGGGAGTGGTGGCCTGTGTGAGAGACCAGCAGGTAGGGATTCTAACAGTGCTTGCATCTGTTCTGAGGAGATTCCCTGCCCATCCCACTAAAGCGTATCTAGGATAGACCTTTCTCACCATGTAGCTTGTCACAAAATACTTGGATATATCTGAGTTCATCCCAAAGGAGAAGTGAATGTCTAATCTAAAGGAGGAGGGGATATGTTTTACATCTCCATCAGGACCAAAGCCTGAGAAAATGTACCCAAATCTGCTGCAGCTCATGATGCACTGGCAACTTCACTTCATCACTGCTTAGCTGAGCAGCACAGGCATTGCCTTCCTCCCAAGTCAGTTCCTGAGCTCCCTCAAAGTGCCTGTTCCCTGAGAAGCGCCTCTAGGTAGCCCATGCCTCACAGGGTGCAAGGTCTCAGAGCAGAGCTGTGCTTTAACTGCATTGTTCTTGGCCCTATACACTTGCTAAGCCTGGGTTTCACCCCTTAATGCCCCAGTGTGTGTATCTTGTCCTCAGTCCTATCTGTGTTGAAACTCTGAATTCAAGAGAACTAATGAATGTAGAAATGGGAAAAAAGAAATGAAGGACCTCTGTGTGCACCCTTTTCCTGCATGTGTGGCAGGTTCATTGGTAAACTCATGGTGAATTCAACTGTTGAGTTTAATCTTACTTCCTCAATCTCATTGTCTAGAAGTTTTTTTCTTTAATACAGAATGCTTTCAAAATACTTTGTAAGTGGAATGGTCAACTCAGGAGATGCAGATGCTCCTCTAGTGCAGGAGTTGACAGATCTGAGATGTATGTTCAGTTGGAACACAGGCACTGCATCTATTTTAGACTTTCTCTCAGAGATGGTTCTTTATGGCCACTTTGGAGTTGTGTTTCCCCAGGGTCAGTCAGCACCTGGCAGCTGCCAGGCAGCCCAACCCCACAGACAGTGTCAATGCCAGACTGTCATTCTCTAGGTATGGCAATAGGTATCCCAGGGGAAGGAATCTTTGGGTTTTGGGCTATTTGTATCCTGGCAATTTATTATAATTTATGGCCTCCCCAATTGAATATTACTGTTAGTTCAGCATGAAAGAAAACCTGATAATAATGAGTTCTTTTTGTATGTTCCAGCAATTTATGATGAGTTTTCTTTAAGCTGGCACATCATCGTAGTTTGAATTGTACCATTAAGGAGGCTTTTACTAGTTAAAGAATTATGGAAAAATGTGTCATAATAGGCACATAAAAATAAAAAGAATTCTCTTTTTTTGAAGGGTGTTTACAGTGTTTCTTAAATTAAAGGCTAATTATTTAACAATTTGGAAATTATCAATTTTTTAATATACCTTAAAATGTAGTCCACAAACTAATATTGATGTTCAGGCAAATAAACAGAACTCTTAAATCAGAACTCTTTACAGCTGGGAAAGTAGCTATTAATAGATAAAAATCATATTTCAGATATTAGAAATTAAGATACAAGGAAGCCAGAGAAGGACTCTTCATCAGG